>MU227827.1:704054-714737 GCA_018584345.1 Thuja plicata | reverse complement strand
TTCTCATAGTGTGTTTATGACTTGATTTACTTATTCTCAAAGAAGATTTGAATGCAGACTCTATGTTTGGTAAGACACTATTATCAAAATTATTCATCTCAAATGAAATCAGTCTTCCAATCAAACTTTCTAGAGTAACATTGATATTTTCTACTGCTCTCATTTCTTGTATGGCAGATACTCTAATAGCATAAGTAGGCAATAAGGTTCTTAGAATTTTACTTACCACTTTATCTTCATCTAGTACACCTCCAACTCCTTGAATTGCATTTACTACCTCTTTGATTCTTGTGTTATATTGTGTGATGTTTTCACCTTCTTTCATTCTGAGATCATCAAACTTTCCTCTAAGGATTTCTACCTTGGCTCTCAAAACATTTTTATCACCACCATGTACAAGCTTCAATTTGTCCCACATCTACTTTGCAGTTGTGCGTGCTTTGAAATCTTCAAATTCAGCATCGAAGAGTGACGAAGCAAGCTCTATCATCATGCAGTTGTGCTCATGCTTCTCTCTCATTTGTTCAACTGTGGGTGCTCCTGTGGGAAACACATATTTAGTATCTAAGTATTCAGCAACATCATTTCCAATACCTGATAGGTGGAGTCTTATTCTGCTTTTCCATGAAGCAAAGTTGTCTTTGTTCAACTTAGCCACATCTCGTCTGTTCATCTTGTGATATTTACCTTGAGCTGTTAAACTCCCTTTCTAAGCACACAAGCTCTGATACCAATTGTTTGTAATAACTGAGAGGGGCGGGGGGGGGGGGGGGGGGGATGNTGTGAATTAGTGGCCTCAAAAATTAATCCTTAAATCAACCCTTCAAACTTAGTACCACAAATTTATACCTCTCTTTATCTTTAGTCCTATAAGATGAATGCCTTGAAATATTTACAACAAATTTCTACTTATCGGAATGCTTTGTAAACCTTCTTCTATATGTTTACTGATAAGTAGTCTTTCTATTTACCGAAACATGGTGAATAACTAGTGTATACCGATCAATCCATATTTACTTAAGTGAAATGGAAAATAACAAAGTAATGGCTCATAGACACATTAACACATGGATTTTTAACATGGCAACCCTGTCAAGGGAAAAACCACTGGGACCGGTACCCCAAATTTTCACTCTTCTAAAGTGAGCTTGATTAAGAGCCAACCTTGTTAAAGGTTACAAACACACTATTAGGTGTGACCTTGTTAGAGGATTTAAAAGATAGTTTTTCACTTAGTATCTGGCATCTAATGCTACCATCCTTGATCAAACACTCACTTGGCCTGTCAATAGGTAGCGGGCATATCCAATGCTACTTTCTATGATCAAAATTTTTAATACTCCTTGGGATGTATCTCAATTACAAAATAATTTTAAGTCCTGCTTGGTTAAGAGACTTGATGCTTCAATGGTTAAATTGAAACAATAAAGTGATCTTTTCACACATACAACTTGAATTGTAGATTTTCAGATCTATTGTAAGTGCATTACCTCTCTGATCAATATAATCAATTCAATACCTTTGCTCCACACTATTCTTCTCTGTGATGTTGTATCACTATTCATTGGTGTCTATAGAATTTAGCTCTTTCCTTAGCTTGATTGATCAGGTCTGAATGAAGACTTTCTTCTCCTTCAGAATCTCTTCAGCATCTATTCTCTTTTCACTCCCCTTCACCACCTTCGTAATGAATTAGGTTGTCTCTTTATAGACATGATATCACCGTTTCTAGGTTCTTGATTTTCTTGATCTTGGCATGATCCACAATTCTCGTTAATTATATTTAAAGCAATACTCCAGTTTTGTCTCGTAGAGATCTTCTTTTGAACTAGACAAAGCAAATTTAAATCCTTTACTTATCTCCGACTTTATCTTATCAAATAAAAAAATGATAAATATTAGTTAAGTCTATTTTTAGCTATTGACAGCTAAGCATTTTTTCATTTCTGAACTCTCTATTCTATTGGTCAATACTTCAGTTAGTCATCAGTGATAACTGACTATTCCATCAGTGTGACTTAGTTGTCTTAAGGATCTCCGTCTGTCGAGCAACACTGTAATTCTATATGTCGGGTTACTCTATGCTTTTCTTGTCGAGCAACATTGTGACTTTGCTCGTCAGTAATGTTTTGCATTTGCTCCTTGGGTAACACTATGACTTTGCTCTTTTACTCTGACCGTCGGTGTATACAGTCACTTTGTGAATACTTGACTTATATGCATTACTAAAAGCATAGCCTTTGATTCATTGGTTTTTTGATGTCTTTAGCAGTATGTCCATGACCATATAGATTATATTAAGTTAACATTAATGACAATACAATACATTAACTGATTTAATGCCTTACATGATCATCAACTTAACATCTTCAAACATTCAATCAGTTATAGTTCATCATAATTGTCAAAAAATAGAATAAAATATATATCACCATAGTATCTTTGTGTTCTCATCACTCCACATAAGTCAGTGTGCATTAAGTCCAAAATTCCTTGTGTAACATAAGACTTACTTGTAAAACTTGACCTAGTCATTTTTCCAACATGACATTCCTTGCACATGGCATTCTCAAGTTTCTCTAATCTAGGTAGACCTCTTACTCTATTCTTTTTTCTTGCTTTAATTAGATTGTCAAAATTTAGATGACATAATCTTTGGTGCCACAACCATGCATCTTCACCTTTATCATACAAACAAATCTTAATACATGTATCAAGGTAAACTAGGCTACTTTTAGATTTTTCTCCAGTGGCAATAATACTTCCTTTCTAATCAAATACACCTTTCCATTCTGAAATTATAGTCGGTGACCTAAATTGTTTAGTTGTGCCACACTAAAAAAATTGTACTTTAATCCTTCAACCCAATAAACATCATCACATATTGTATTATTTAATAGAATTATTGAACCTTTACATTTCACAGGATATGGAGCATCATTACCAAATCTAACATATCCTCCATTATGTTCTTCCATAGTAATGAACTTTAGTGTATCACCAGTCATGTGGTGTGAACACCCATTGTCTATAATCCAGGTTTCATTTTTACTTACATGTGATATTAGGGATTTTTCTTCTTTCTTTTCTTCATCATAATTATCATTGATGGAAACATATACAACCTCTTCTTCAAAAACATCATCTGTGTCAACATTAGTTAGTCCTTCATTAGCAATATAACATGACTTCTTACCTTATTTTTTGTAGTCTCAAAATCTTCTTAATCTATTTTCTCTTATGTTCTCATCTCGATTGTCTTTCTTCTCATCACTGTCATTGTGAGGGCATCTAGAAGAAATATGTCTGATATTTTTACATTTGAAACATTTCAAGGGCATCTTACCTCATTATTTTCCTTTACCTCTGTGTAGTCTCCTAGCTAGTAGAGCTTCAAATTCTCTCTCATTTGCTTCATCTTCAGCATATAGTTCTTATAACTCACTCTTGTAGCCATAGAATATTTCACTTGCACTACTTGCATAACCATCACTAGTTCTAGACTCCCTAGAACCTCCAATCTTCAAAGATGATTTAAATGCAGACCCAATCCTAGCAATAGTAGGTAAACTATTATCAAAATCATTAAGCTCAAAAGTAATCAATTTACCAATAGTAGCATCCAATGAAACATTCATCTGAGGAATATATCGTAATTATTGTATTGTAGACACTCGGATGGAATACATAGGTAACAATGTTCTCAACAATTTTCTTGTCACATCTTCTTCAGTAATTTGACCTCCAACACCTCTTATAGCATTCATAGTTTCCTTTAGTCTAGTGTTGTAAAGTGTAACATTTTCTCCTTCTTTCATTCTCATTGAATCAAATTTCCCTCTTAAGATTTTAGCTTTTGCCTTCATAACATGTCGATCTCCATAATGTATCAATACAATCCTATCCCACATCTGGTTTGTTGTATCACATCCTATAATATCATTGAACTGCAAGTCAATGAGAGTAGATGATATCTCAATCATTTCTTGTGTGTGGTCTTTTTTTCTTTTATCTTCTCAATTTTCAAGGGACCATTTTACAGTGGTGTATACTCATTTTCAAAATAATATACTGCATAATATCCAATACCAGATAGGTACAACCTCATTCATTTTTGCCATGCAGAAAAGTTATCCTTATTCAACATAGGTGCCTCCCTCTTATACATCTTTGGATCTTTAACTCAAGTCCTTTTAAACTTATCTCTTGGAGTACATATCTCTGATACCAATTGTTGGAATACTAAGAGGGGGGTGAATCAAAAAACTATGATACTTAATACTTAAAAACTTAACTCTAATTCAACTCGGTAGGATAAACAACAGTTGCAACCAAATCACCAAATAACTTAAGCAGTAACCTACATAAACAGTAAATAACATGTACATGAATCATTCAACACATTTAACAATATATTTAATGAGGAAACCCAATTTGGGAAAAACGTCCATGGGAATTGTCACCCACAAATGAAAATACTCTTCTAAAGTATGCTCAGTTAAAAGCTTATCCTGTTAAAGATTACAATACACATTTTCTAACTATGACCCCGTTAGGGGATTTACCTCAGACCCATTAAGATCTTCACCTTGTTAGGAGTGGCCTGGTTAGAGGGCTTTGAACACTCTTTTAGAATGTCACCTTTCTCAAGGATTTTACAAAAGACTGTTAAGTCCTCTCAGTTAAGAGATTTTTTTGTTACAAATGCAAATAAGCAACAATATGTAAATGATTTGTAAAACTGCAACTACCTATTGCTTGATCAGATCCCTTTATGCTCTCTTTGACTATTGGTATCAAAACTTCATTAATCTCTTCACTTAGACTCAGATTTATCTCTTCTTTTCTCTTCACTGCATCACTTGGTAGCATCTCAACTCTTCAACTTGCCAGTCATTTGTTCTTCAAATTCATCCTTTAAATAGACTTTATTTTTGCCTCATAATATGCTTGATTAGGTTTTCCTTCAATAACACTCAGCCGTTAGATTAACCTTTTTAAACTAATTTAGTGAACTTGACACTCGGTTAGCCTCTTTGGCATCACCTTGAAACTTGCACTTTTCTTGGAAATAAAACTTTTACTTTTATTGCTTAATCTATACCATAGATTTCTTCCTTGAATTTTACTATGCGTAGATCTTGTACTATGCATAGATATGTGTAGATTTTTGGCGCCCACCATGGGGCAGAAGATTCATTTTCTGTCACTATAGTTATTTTTCATAATTTATTTTTGGATTTCTATATTTTCTCTAACCACTAATGTTTACTATTTCTGGTGGTTTGTGATTTTCTATTGCCGTTGTTGATTTGGACTTGCGTGGATAAACAAAAAAATGATTCACATTGCATTGGATTTGAGGTATTTTGTTGATCACTATAACATTTGGATTTTGGAAATAAAATTAACATCTCATGTGTTTAGCTTGAGTGTTTTCTTTCTTTTCATAGATCACATTTCCAATTGGTGCTCTAAAAATGGACCTAGATTTGCTTTCTTGCATATATGTTTCACATAGTAATTAGGCCCTATGAACACTATTTGTGACAATCTTGAGAGAGTGGGCTTCATTCTCTTGTCTTACATGCGAAGCTCTTGTTGATGATAGATCCCCTTGTAGGTAGGGAAGGATTTGTTATTATCTCACTTGGTTGATCTTCAACTTTGGACGGTACTTTCTCTCTTGAGATCAGTGGTCATTGTTATTTATTTACTTTGAGTGGGGTGATTTCAACTTAGTGGGTCAATTAATCTTGTTTGCTATGTTTGGGTGAGGTGAAGAGGCTAGAGGATTATCCTCTTTTCCCTTTTGGGAGAATCAAAATCTTGGAACCCTTGAATCCAAACCAAGTCCCCATGTGGTCCATATTGTGAGTCTTCCTTGTTAGAGAGGGTTAACCGTAGTGGACACTCCCTTTATTGGGTAAACCATGTGGACAGAACCTCAAGTGGTAATAACTATTTTTGCCATGGTAGCAACAGCTACTATATAAATGTCCTTATGGAAGAAATCTCCATAGGTGTAGTTTCTTGTGGGTTGTCATATCTCCTCAACAACTCCTGATTGATTAAATTCTCAGACTGTGTCAAAACCTCGGTGCGCCGGGATTGGATTTCCCCCATTTGAGATTGCAAAAGTTGCAGAGTCAAACCATTACTACGAACCATAGTGCAACCAAATTTTTATTTTTGAGGACTATGTGCATGATTGGGAAAACATTTTGAGAACATACACAAGTAAAATTCTTATGGAATAGAAATACTATGACACTATCCATGTCCATGTGCAAGGTTGCTTTGTCCCTTGCTCATTGTTTGAAGACAATTGATTGCTTGAACTCCTTGATTGTTGTCTTGTGTGCCAGATTCATGATAAAATCTATTAATGCATCTAGTTGGTCAATTAAAACAAGTGAATACTGAGTTATGTTGCCTTCCCTCACATGAGAAATTTTTTTCTTTGCACGGCCCTATACATTTCATCGCGCGATCCTGTGTGAGTCGTCGCGCGATATTTTGCAAACTTGCTGTCAGTTTACTATTATCCTGTCACACCAGTCTGGTCTTTCTTTGCGTGGCTCTGAGCATTTTTTCACACGGTCCTATGCTAATCCTTGTGCGATAAATATTTTTGTCACATGAAAATGTCTTCCAGTGAGCTATTTTGTTGTCTTGCTTGATTGCTGCCCTGTCATTTCTAGTTTCCTTGGTTGATCCAGGTCAGATTGGATTACTTACCCTACTGTTAGAAGCTTGTTTAGATTTGGATTCTTTTATTTTTTACCTCTTGGATTAGTGATTTTTGATTTCACAAGTGACCTTGCTTGGAAGCTTGGTGAGCTAGAAACCATCCTTGTTGAAAATATAAACCTTTAGATCCTTTGATAACACACTTGGAGAGTTTTGGTAGTCTCTTGTCCATCCACTTTTATACAATTTCAATTTCAATTTCAATTAATATAATTTGGGTAAGACCATCCTCCTAATCCATATGTGCCAGGGTATTCACCCAAATTTATTGGGCACCTCTGTGGCAATGTTGGCTTATGCCTCTTGCAATATCCTATCTTATCACCTCTTTTTGGACAAGTTAATGCCTTTACTATCCTAGTTTGGTACCAACATTTCTTAGGGTCATCCTATCAGCTAGTACCTTTTCTTTCATGCTAGTTATGACAAGATATCATGCAAGTCAAGGAAAATGACCTCAAGTAGTTTTTAACCAATTACCCTTAGTTCAAACTCGCCAAAGACATAAGGAAAAAGGACCCATATTTGATCAATCACCTAGGAACAATTCAGAAATTTGGTTTGATTCCAGGAGTCATCTTAGTGAGTTGGCTATCCCCTTAGCATCTTCTCACTCTTCTATGGATATGAGCTACACAAGGACTCAGAGAGAGAGGGAAGACATGGATAAACATTATGATGATATGTTTTCAAAGAGTAGAGATGCTATCTCATTCAATGGTTCCTCTCATAACAGTAGACCAACCTCACCCCTTATTTCAACAAGATATTTAGATGCACACCAAAGGGCTGAGAGAGAGGTAAGAGACATGCATATCAAGATAACCAATCATGACATGAAAGTGAAGAGGATAAATGTTATGACACTCATGTCAATACAACTTATACCAACAAATTGTTTAGAAATTCAAGACCAAGTTCACCACTCAAGACCTCCTCAAGTTACATGAATGAAAGGATTAAGAGGATTGAGCATGAAAAGAAAGCATTCCAAGATGAACAAGCTCGTAAGGAAGAAAAAATTAGACACCTAGATTTGGAGAGACAAACTTTGGTAGAAATGGAAAAGAAAGCCTTTCAAGAAGAGCAAGATAGGCTTCTAGCTCGACAACTCAATGATCCATTCAATAATATGCATGTTAGTGGTGGAAACAGTTCTCCTCCATCCACTCCTCCTAGGACTCCACAAAATAGGAGACATTCAAGATCACCATCACGATCTCCTATCCCTAGAGGAAGAAGGGTTTCTAGACATGATCATTATAGGAGACCAACACCTCCTAGGAACTCAAGAAAACCTTCACAACATGCTCATTACGGTTCACAATATGGGGGTAGTATCTCAAGCTTTGATCGCACCTCCCAAGACTTTATAAAAATGCAACAAGAGCCACTTTTTCAACAGTATGTGGAGAAATATTTGGAGCAAAACAAGGATAAGTTCCTAGAGAGCCTAATCAACAAGGGTGTTAGAGTCCCTTACAACTTTGATGTGGATAAAAAGGTTAAGAAGAAAGGTCCATCTCAAGAGGAAAAGATCAACGAAATACAAAGAACAATGGACAAGATGTTCGCACCTAAGAATTCTTTCTCATTGGACTCAATTTGTCCTAATCCTTTTGATAAGAGTGTTGACATGAAAGAATTTCCTAGAAAGGTTGAAATTCCTCAATATGACAAATATGATGGGAGTGGAGATCCACATGATCATGTGCGCGAATTTTATACCACAAGTTTTGAGTTCTATCAAGATGATTCTTATCTCATGAGATTTTTCCCACGAAGTCTTAAGGGTCAAGCAATGGAATGGTTTACTAAAATAACTCCCCCTGTTAAGACTTTCAAAGAGCTTGTTCATAGATTTGTTCAACACTTTGCATACAATGTTTCAAGATCTATCACTTTTTTGGACTTATGTAGCTTAAAGAAGAATCAAGGAGAATCCTTTATTACTTTCTTGTAAAGGTGGAGACAAAAATGCTCTTGCTATTCTAGAACTATTCTTGATAATGAAAAGATTGAAATTCTTGTTAGTAATTTGGTCCCCAAAATGTGGTATGAAGTTAATAAAATGGTTTATGATTCATTTGACACCATGGTTGAGATGGCATGTAGAATTGAGGATGTTTTAAGAGAATAAGGAATTTTGACCAAACATGGAAGTAACAACAACAATGGTCAAAACAACAACAACTCTAACAAGGATAAAGGGAAGAACCAATATTGGAATAGGAACAAAAAAGTGGTTAATGATGGAGTTGTGGATTCCTCCCAACCTAAAGATCAACCCGTGCTCCACTTATCTAGTACTATTCAAGCTACAAAGCTCAATACATCCACTCAACAAGAAAGTAAGCCAAGCTACCAAGGTAAGCCTACGAGCGGAAGACATAAATTTGCAAAACTTGGTGAGTCACGTGAGGAAATTTTAAAGAAAATTATGGCTAACAATCTAGCACATCCTCAAGATGTTGTGAATTTTCATATACCAGAAGTTAAACCACATTGGTGGAAGGAGAAAGCCTTTTTCATATTTCATAATGGTATTGGACATGACGTTGAACACTTTTGAAAACTCAAGTATATCATTCAACATCTCATTGAGAGTGGAAAACTTACAATAGATGGATTGAAAAACAACGCTGATCATAAGGCATTCAAGGAACCTTTGCCCAAATATGAAAAGGGGGAAACCTCTAAAGTTAAGAATGAAAAAGAAGAGATCAACTATACTTACATGGATGCAGAGAATACTATACACATGCTTGAATTTGTGGAAGAAAATGTTAATATGATGAGTGGAAGAGATCCTTATGGTTATGATCTAGATGAAGACTCTCCTCTTATTTTTGATAAAGAACCTGTTGTGGTGCTAAGGGGTCCCAATTATAGAAGGTTGTCTCAAACCCTTAATGTTGTTACCTGAATTCAAGGTCCTATTGTCATTAGAGGACCCAATTCAAGTCAATCTAGTAAAACTAAGCAAGTGGCATCCAAGCCTATCACCTTGAAACCAACTATTAATCCTAAGTCGAGTTATAGCCTTGTTGATCAGTTACAAAGAATCCCAGCACATATTTTGATCTTTGAGCTCTTAGAGTTGTCCCCAAGACAAAAAAATCCTTGAGGATGCTTTATGCACAACAAATGTTCCCAACAACTTAGATGTTGATCAATTCTAGAATATGGTTAATCACATTGCTACCTCTCATTTCCTTTCTTTTTCAGAAGAAGATGATAAAGCTTTGAGCCATCCACACAATCTTTCCCTTCATATTGAGGTCATGATCCATAGAACCTGTGTCAGGTGCGTGTTGATAGATGGGGGTGCTGGGCTTAATATTTGCTCTTTTAGTATTTTGAAAGAATTGGGGTATTCTGAGAAAGTCATTGATACCAAAAAAAGAATTACTATCAAAGCCTATGATGAGGCAGAAAAAATTTCCAAGGGGTTGGCCGTCCTTCCTATTAGGATTGGCCCTATTGAAAAAGACATTGTATTTCAAATAGTTGATGCTGGACCCCTTGCGTATAATATCTTACTTGGTAGGTCGTGGATTCATGATATGCAAGTGGTGTCATCTACCTACCATCAATGTGTTAAGTTCCCCTATAGTGGAATATAGATTTGTATACTTGGGGATAACACTTTATCTGTCAATTCAATTTCAGCAGGGCTCATGTTCCCCTCAATAGAGAAGCAAAAGATTTTGATGCAACCTTATCTGAATTTAAAGACAAGCTTAAGTCAATATACCTTGGTATGGGGGGGTATCAACTCAACTCCCTCACAACATTTATAGTTTCACCTCGGTCTTATGGAAAGCCTTCATCAGAAAAGAAACCTTCCTCTTCAACTATGACTTTATTTGGCACATTTGTAGAATCATCGGTGCCTATCCAAGATGAGAAAGAAGAGACATTTGTTAG
>MU227827.1:623544-681561 GCA_018584345.1 Thuja plicata | reverse complement strand
TAAATTAAATTCCTCCCATTTAATTAAATAAAATTCTTCTAATTTATTTAATTAAAATAAAACCCCTCTTTTAATTAAATAAATAAAAATCCCCACTTAAATCTCTTCTTTTGATGAAAAAGGAAATAAATTAGATAAAATCCTTTTTTCTTCACATCTTTCTAAGTGGTGGGCTTTTTGCTTTTAATGAGCACATGGATCGACCAAGATTTAATCTCCACCATTGCTCATTTATTTTTGCCTCTTAATCTCAACCATTCACTTTTCTTTATAAGAAAACCTCTTATTCTCATTCTCATATAGAATTTTTAGGTATTGTTATGCTGCAGGTTTGGAGAGCAATTTTGGAGGAGAATTTCAGCACTTTGGCTTGGATATTGCAACTTCTCTATCTTCTTGTATTCTTCTTCTTCTTGCATCCATGGCTATTCATGTAGATTAGATTCATATTAGATTAAATTCATATTTCCTTTCATAGAATAAGCATGCATTGTTATCATTTAGACTAATTTCTTTTCTTGCATTGCAATCATATAGAATAGTTGTCATTTTCATGCATTGAATCTCTCATTTCATGGTGTACTTGCATAGCCACAACTAGGTCAATTTGAGGGCCTTCATCACACACCTTTGCACTCCATGACTAGGGAGCTATGAGTCGATATTTGAGGCCTCATTCTTGAGCAACCTTGGATGGAATGACTCATAGAAGTGTGACACATTTTCATCACACAACATGTTTATCTTACATTTATGTATGGTGTGTCTGATGTGGTAGAGGATGGAGACGTAGTTACTTGCATTGAGAGATTCATGGGTTTGACTGATCCCTGTCATTGTCTGTTATATATACATTATGTACATGCTCAACTTTGTGATGCAGGTTTGCAGGTACCGGGCATTGACTTTCCTAAATTATCAAGATGAGCATGCCCTATTGCAATATCTCAATGCTAAGAGAGGGGAGATAACAGATAGGTCCAAATCCCAACTTAAGCCATTATTGTCCTGAAACAGTGGACAAGTATCTTATTTTCTACCTTCCGAATATGTCAAGGTGACATCATTCATGAACCTTTCCCCTTGTGCTTGTTGTGGTATTTTTGGTTTCAGTCGGTTTTGTCATCATGTTGTCTTGTCATGTGATGGATGTGATTTCTATAATAGTTGGTGAATGATTTATTAAATTAATTATGTAATAATAATTAAATCTTATTAAATTTGGAGATATTAAATATGATGTTATTTAATTAATGAAAATTAATAAAATACATGTGTTAATTAAAAAGACTTAATTAAAAAGTCTAATTTTGGGAATAGAGGATTTAATTAATTATTAAATCCAAAATTGAGATTTAAAAGCATAATTAATGAATTGATATTTCATTGTCAATTTGCATATTATTAGTATGGTGAGAAGACTCCAGTTTAGGAAAGTTCACCTGGAAGGTGATTCCCTCTTGGTTGTAAATGGAATTAATAAGGCCCAAATGGACACATGGTACCTGAATAAGCATATTAGAAGGATTAGGAGCATGTTGGTAGAGTTCAAAGATTTCAAAACCTCACTGTGCCAAGAGTGGCAAATAAATTGGCCCATAAACTCTCAAATGTGGGAGCAGACGGATCTCTTGAGGATAAATTTGAAATATTCAAGGACTTCATGAATATTGAATAATCTTAGGAACTATGTAGGGGTACAATAATTGTCGAGGCCAAACTCCAAAAATCTGAGCATGCAAAGTCACACCACCAAACTACGTGGCGGGCCTTCAAGAAACTAAGCCTTGAATGCCACCAAGGGATGAGTGCGAGGGTGTAATTAATAGAAATCCCCAACATGAGATCTCACAGTAAGTGAAGGCCAAGATCGTACTTGAAGGAGTAAAGAGAAATGATGGCTTTCTCAGCAAGTTGATGGAATCATCATCATCTATTTCTAGAGGCTTTGGAGGCAAGTTAAAGACACTGGCAACATCAGTAAGGCCGCATCCTTTGAGACAAAGTGGAAATATCAGAGCTATAGAGGCAAATTTCTCTATGTCTACCAATGGGAAAATTTATGCATTCAATACCCACATCACTTTGAATAGGTTGATCCATATCTTCACAGGGGAGGGAGATGAATTTTGGGTGGCCATCAGAGAAATCTTTGGAGAACATTTTTCTGCAGAAAGGGTGGCAGCCAAGAACAAATCTAGATATCTCATCTTTGTTCATGGCTCTCGCTCTCATGGTTGCAGAATCAAAGGTGGAAGTGAAGAGTGTTATTAGGCAATGCATGCTGGTAAAGTGGGTTGGCGGTGTGGAGGATATCATTGAGCGTGCAGAGGTTGGACTGGGGCTGCGAATGGGTGAAGGGCCTTTTCGAATGATGGGTAGAGGGAGTCGTGGTCTGCAACCGCTCATTTTCTGGTCAACGGCTAGCCCAGAAAATGTCCATCTAGAATGAGCATTGGGTGGGTGGAAGGAAATCATAATGACATTGGAAAAGAACAAGGTGGAAATGGAAAAAGTGGAGGCCGAATTCACGGCTCAAAAAAGGAAGAGGATGCCCATCAAGTCCTCTACGACCCTGGATGAACTTGGAAGAACACTGGTCTGTCGACAACTACCGGTCACTAGGTGGGGAGCAAGGGCCTCTACAACTAGGCAAGCCAGAACGAAATCGGCCACTAGCCCAAGTGGTGGTGTTGGCGAAAGCATCCGAGTCAGGGCACTCATGGACAAGTGTGGAGCTTTTGCCAACTTTACCAAAGGAGATGCAACAAAGTGGTTCCCATAATCAAACCTTAGTCTATTTTTTGGTCTGATTGCCTTTGTATGTAGACGTCTGTTAATAGATGTCTTTATGCTTTAGTTTTTCTTTTTCATAGCTACCCCTAGTAGTTAGGCTTCGAAGTCAAGTTTGTTTTTTGTATTTTGGAAGGAAATGCCTATGTTGGCCAGTATGTAACATCTATTTTTAAAATCAATACAAAATCAAATATTACTGATAAAAAAAATATATATATTTATTAATTAAATAATATTATAAAATTAAAATTGCACATTATTTTATTAAAATATAAATTTAAAGTAAAAAGCTGAGTTAATTGGCTAAATTAGAAAATTGCTTGTAATTATTAATTATAAATCAATTAATTTTTTTTACTCAATTTTAAGTTGAGTTCTGATTTTTTGATTTGAGTTTTCATCTGAGTTTTCTTTAGGGTTGAATGAGATTTGGAAACCCTAGGTTGAGTAGGTTTTCTTTATCAGGTTTCTTTTGCTCATTATTGCACACACAGGTTGCAGAGATTTTTACAAGTTTTTGGCTCTGGATTTAGATTGAAAGAAATTGTGAAAGCTTAGGATTTTTAAGGTTTTGGATTGTTATTTGTGGCTTCTATTAACTAGAGGTTTGAGGTAGGGTTTGAATCCTTTGAATTTCAGTATTCAGATCCCCATCTTCTATGTATCTAAAATACTGAAATGCCCTTGTGTGTACTTCCTTGTATGTTGTGTGATTGTTAAAATCTTAGAATAGGGTTTTCTTTTTTACTAAAAGAGGGGTAAAAATTTTATTGAATACCAAAGAGTATAGAACAACAGAGGAAACAAAGAGCACTAAAGAGCTTTATCCTGGTCAACAAGTTGATCCAGCTTATGAGATAAATCAGGGGTAAGCATCCTATGATCAATAATATTCCAATCCAGCGCGTGCTCGGAAGCCCATTTAGCCAAGCAATCAGCCACACTGTTCCACTCCTGAGGGATATGCATAAAAGACATAGATTCCAAAGAATTGCATAACTGAGTGATCTATTGAATAACCAGAGCCAAATTCCAATCCACATCCACAAGGTTTCATCTATTCAATAAATTCACTACCACCTGCGAGTCTGTCTCATAGGTAATTCTTCTCCAGCCACATTGACAATACTACTCCACTGCAACCAAGATAGCAAGGGCTTCCATGAGGTTATTTGTATGGTAACCCTTGTAGATAAAGAAAAGAAACTAAACATCACCAAAGCTATCACGCCCAACTCCCCCAATGCCAGCCGGTCCAGGATTTCCCCAAGAAGAGCCATCAGTGTTGATTTTAAGAACTCTAGACTGGGGAGGAGTCCAATGCCCCTCATGATTAACACACTAAGAGTGTTGTTTGGCTCTATTCCCAGTGCATCTGTGGGGCAGAGAGGGGGCACCGCCCTGAAGAGGAAAGGAAAGGCGTGAGTAAATACCAGCATCTCCAGGGTCCAAACCTCCATAAAAGTCACATTTTGCCAGGAGTGTTTCATGAAGAGAATGAACAATTTTCCCCCATAGGTGTCTGATCCCCAGCTGCACCTCATGAAAGATCCTCCTATTTCTCTCAAGCTAAACATGCCATAAAATAAAGGAAGGGCTAATAGTCCAAGCAACCTAAAGAAAAGAGGTCTTGGAAGGGGGATGGCCTAGATGGTCCTAGAACTTAGACAAGGAAGAAACATGCCAGCACGAGCATCCCCACACACTCCACTAGAAGTGCCAAGTCTGCTTGACAAAGGAGCACTGGAAAAAAAGGTGGGAAATAGTCTCTTCACTATTGCGGCATAAGACACAGATGGAGGGCCCCTGGAAGCCTCTCTTAAAAATATTCTCCCAAGTAAGACAACAATTGTAAACTAGAATCTAGAGGAAAAAGTTACACTTAGGCCAAGAAAATCTATTCCAAGCTTTCTCCCACCAAGAAACCTCTACCTCGCCAAATAGTTGCTTAGTTAGCGCAAGGTACCCTGAAGAAATAGAATACTTGCTGGAAGAAGCACCTCCCCAAGCCAAAACATCAGGTTCCTACAGAGATTTGCACTCCCTAGAAGCCAAGATCTGAGAAATCTCTAATTGATCGCCCCAAGAACCACCCGGCGGCCAATCAGAAGAATTTTTCCATCTGTAACCAACAGCAAGGCCCAGGTTATGAGCCTCCTTATAATGAGCCACCTTATTCCATCTAGTAGAAAGGAAAAAATAAAAAAGAGGCTATAAGTGTGGATAAGAGGACAAGAGAGGAGGATGCCCATTCCAAGAATCACTCCAAAACAGAGCCTTAGTGCCTCTGTTACAGATCCAAAAAATACTTCTCTTCACCAGGTGAGCACCAATCTTGAGGGTATTCCACACCATAGAGCCTCTTCCCTCAAGAGGAAATTGGGAAACATCTGAAGGTCCAACTCTAGGTAAATACTTGTGTGATAGGATACAGGCCCAAGCTAAGACTGACTGGAGCACCAATGCAGATAGAGCTTGGCAGCAAGAGCTTGACTACACAAGATAGCAGAATGAAGGCTAAGGCCTCCTTCCTTTTTTGGCCTGCAGACATTATCCCAATTGATGAGGCTCCATTTAGAATATTGCAAATTGCCACTCCAAAGAAATTGGCGAGAAACAACATAAAATTCCTTAAGAAAATATGTCAGGGCAGCTTGAACCATGCTTCTGTATATAGGAAGGGCCTGAATCACAGATTGCAGGAGAGTCACCCTACCATTAGTAGAGAGCCACCTATGAGTCCAATGATTGACTTTTTGTCAAAGCTTGTCAAGCAAGCTCTGCCAGAAAAGCCCGGGCTGTCTTCCCACCACAATAGGGACACCCAAGTAAGTCAGAGGGAGAGGCTCAATTTGAAATCTTAAGATATTAGCAATCCGCCACTGAATAGGCTCAGGAGTGTTGAAGAAAAAAATAGAGGACTTGTGGTCATTGATTTTCTAACCTGAGGCAGCTAAATAAGTATCCAAAGTTAGCCGAAAGGCTTCAACTTCCTGAATCTGAGCTCTCCCAGCAAGGGTCGTATCATCAACAAACTAGAGGTGGGAAAGAGTGGGAAGACCATTTCCCCATCACTAGCCCTAAATCAGATTTTGGGATACATGAGAATTGATAATTCTGCCATGTCCCTCAGCCATAATGATAAACAAATAAGGAGAAAGAGGATCTCCCTGGTGAAGACCCCTAGAGGCCCCAAATAACTCAGATGGTTCACCATTAAGAAGGACCGAGAAGGAGGGAGTAGTAACACAGCTCCAAACCTAGTTAAACCATTCCTGACTGAAGCCAAAAGCCAAAAGAACTTTCCGCAAGAAACCCCAATTAACTCTGTCATAAGCCTTAGCCATATCGAGCTTGATGAACATAGCGCGCTCTCTAGAATTACACATAGAGTGAATGGCTTTAGAAGCAATAACCACCCCATCCAAAATTTGTTTTCCAACCACAAAACCCCCTTGTTCCTCAGAGATAACCATGGGAAGCCAAACTGTAAGCCTCTCCACTAGGAGCTTAGTAATGATTTTATAGACCACATTACATAGAGAAATGGGAAAAAAGAAGTCCAGCTGATTAGCCTCTTTCTTCTTTGGAATAAGGACAAGGAAAGTAGGATTCAAAGCCTGGAGCATAGCTTTGTTGGAATAGGACTCCTGAACCACATCCAAAAGGTCTTGAATGATAATATCCCAAAATCCCTAGAAGAATTCAATAGGGAAGCCATTAGGCCCTGAAGCTTTGCCCTTATGCAAGCTGAAGACCACATCCTCCAAGTCAGACATACAAATCGATCGCATAAGAGAGTCATTCATCTCCCTGGTCACAATAGAGGGAATACAGGACAAGATCATATTCTCCTCAATCTCCGCTGGAGGCAAGTCATCTGAAAAGAGAGCAGAGTAAAACTGAATAGCTTCCCTAGATACAGCTTGAGAGAAGGTCAGATGCGTCCCATCAGAAGTGACAAGAGAAGAAATGTAACTCCTATTATATCAAGCCTGCACAGATTTATGGAAAAATGTGGTGTTCTTGTCCCCTTCTTGAAGCCAGTCAACCCGAGCCTTCTGTTTCCAATAAATTTCTTCTCTAAGATCCCACTCTACTAAATCACTAGAAGCTTGGGATTCTGCTATGGAAAGAGCTTCAGAAAAACCCAAATCCCAAATCTGCCTAGTAATAACATCTAGATGATCCTGAGCCCTCTTCTTCATGATGTGGAGATTACCAAAACAAGTCCTGTTCCAATTATTCAACTTCCTTTTGACAAATTGTAATTTTTTAGAGAAGGAGAACATAGCAGTGCCATAGGCAGGGCCACCCTATCTCCACCAGTGAGCCATTAAATCATGGAGAGAAGAGTCTCGAAGCCACATCAGCTGGAACTTAAAGGGAGGCTTCTTGGGGGTGGCAACATAACTAGATGTGAGCTTAATAGGCTAGTGGTTAGAGCCTCTCTAATCAAGAATTTTAGAAGAGAGAGAAAGAGAGCCACAATTCCAAAAGCAGGAAACCAGGAACCTATCCAAGCGTTCTGAGATGGAATCATCCCCAACCCTTCTATTGTTCCATGTAAAGAGCCCATTAAGAGGTCTGACATCAGAGAGATGTAAAAGATCCATATTTTCTCGAAGAAGCTCAGAAGAAGGACCCAAGCGAGCTAGCCCACCCTGCTTCTCCTCCAGACTAATGACAGAGTTGAAATCCCTGGAAACACTCCAAGGCAAGAATGGGTGACAGCTTCTAACATGCCTAATATGTGCCCAGAGCTTAATCTTGACAGGGAGATCTATAGGGGCATACACATTAGTAACAAGAATCATCTCTCCAGTTTCCAGAGAAGAGGCCACCATTGAGAGAGCCGAGTGACAAGAGATCCAGTAGAGAGGTGTAACTTTCCTAGGATCCCAACAAATGGAAAGACCACTAGAGCTCCCCAAAGCACCAACACACTGACATTGCCCCATAAACCAAATATTAGGAGCACATCTAAACATGGAATCCACTGAAAGCTTGGTCTCTTGGATACAAAGGATATCTGGAGAATGATCAGCCACCAGCTCATGAATAGATTTTTATCTGGGGATGCTATTCAACCCCCTCACATTCCATGAGAGAATAATCATTGAGTAGAGTGGGGGAAATGTTCATCCAAGGTCTTTATAGCCCCAGACTCTACCAGTAAATCTCCTATAAGTTTAATTTTTTCCTGATCTTGCTTTTGCCCAACTCTTGAGGGAGTAGCAAAAGAGACTTTCTTAAACGGTCTTTGCATCAGACCCAAAGCAAGAGAAGATCCATTTTCTTTACCAGAGGCCAACACATCCTTGACCAAATCTGCCAGAAGAATGTCCTTTTCCTGTGGAGTAGGAGAAACCACAAGGGCACCAGACTCAAGGCCAATAGGAGTCTCCGGCTGCTGCTGAACTACAACATCCTAGTTGCCACTAAGAATAGAACTCCTCCTATCTGAGCCAGTAACCCCACATTGAGCATCTGCAAGAATGCCTTCTTCTATGACCATGTTGTCTAGCACCTAAAATTGATTGAACCCTGAGTCCACTTGTCGATCTAGATGAGGTCACTTCTGACCCCTTCCCTTAGCACAACTGTGAGCAGGGATAAAACCATCCTTATCAGGACTGATAGTGTTTGTTGGTCATTACTCCTGACTTGAAGTATTCATCTGAGCTTTCCCTTTACCAGTACTATTAGTCTGAACTTTCCCTTTTCCAGTACTAACATTTTGACCATTCCCCTTACCATCATTTGCCATCCTTGGGCCTAAGAACCCGATAGGAGTACCATTTCCTTTAGAGGCTTGAGGGCATTGGCGCTATAAATGACCATACTCATGACAAATGTGGCATCAAAAGGGAAGGGATTCATAGTCTAGCTGCTGAATCCAAGAAGAACAGCCTAGGCAAATTTCCAAAGAGTCTGGCAAAGGATTATTTAAACCAATTTCAACACAAATATGGGCATAAGAATTAACCTTTTTATCTAGTGATTGATGTGCTATAGCAGTCGGCTTCCCAAACAAAGCAACAATCTATCGAAGGATATCTTCACGCCAGAACTCCAAAGGAAGCCGCGGCAGGCGAACCCAAACAGGAACCCTCGAAGGGAGATCCTCAGCAGAATTGAACCCCGTATGCCAGGGTTTGACAAAAATTCCCACACGGTCATAAAAATATGGGCCTCCCTCAAAGACCCGGTCCCAATCTGACATGCAAGAGAAAGCCACCAAAAAGTAGCTATTACCAGCCAGCATAATATCCATATCACCTTCCACCTGCCAGGAACGGCGAATCCAGGCTTCCAGAGCTGACAGGGAAATCTGAATACCAAGAAACTTGCATATCAATGCATGTTTGGCCAAATAGTCCACATCATCCATTACTACTTCCGGAGGGATAACTAGCACAGGCCAATCCTGGCTACGTGGAAGGCAGCCATTAACTTTATTCAACTTCGAGCTCTCTCCAACATAAAATGTCTCCTTCGCCTGTGAACTCACCCCGGGAGAAGATCCACCACTAGCTGAGGCTCCAGCAAGAGTGAGACTCTTGGAAACCCCATTTGCCACTATAAGAGCCCAGAAAATAGACTCCCTCAAAGCTGTACGGCTGCTCCCCTGTATGTGTCGAGCGAGAAAAACCCTCCTCCGATCAAAGAAATTTCTGCTCCCTATTCCATGCATGCACTTACTGCGTTCAACTTGTAACCTTTCAATCAAAATAGGGTTATTGATATGACTCTTTGGTTTTGCTTTCCTGTCAGATCTATGTTCTGGATATATGGGGCTTTATTAGAAAATTATGGTTTCAAATTGGATATTGGGGTTTTCAGATCGGTGATCAAAATGGTCCAAGGTTGTGTTTGAAAACATTTAAAAATTTGAAACGAATCAGCTAGGGTTTGTTTTAGAACTTTGTTAAAACCCTTGGTATTAAACCATACAAATTTGATAGAACCCGTTTTAGAATATTTGGTTAAAAATATATGTTTTAGGAAATAAACGAATTTGTTTCTTAGAAATAAAATAAAACTAATTATATTTTTTTATCTTGCTAGAATGTTCTTTCTATTAAAAAAATTAATAATAATAAATCAATATAGTAAATAATTATTTGTTATATATTTATATATAGAAATGACCTCTTTATTGAATTAAAAAGAAAACAAATAGTTTTTTGAATATATGATAATTGGTATCTTTTAAAGATATATTAAAAAAAAGAAGGGTTGTATTTATATTATTTATTTATTTTAAAATATATAAATTAATATAAAAAAGATAATATTTATTTCTAAAAAAACAAAAAAACAAATATTTTTTATTTATTTTAAAGAAAGAAAAACAAAAAATAGAAAAAAAGAAAAAGAAAACCAGAGTAGGGGCCACGTAACCCATTACTAAGATTTACTTTTATTATTTATTTTAAATAAAGATTAAGTTCAAAATGAGTTTTATCTATCTTTTTTATTATTTATTTAAAATTTGATTAGATTAATTAGTTTAAAATTTATTTTTATATTAGTTTATTCATAAATGTTTATAGTTAATATTTTTTGATTGTTAATGTACATTAATTTATATTATTTGATTTATAAATTAATTTATATTAATTTTGTTAAACATTTTATTTTTAAATAATATTTGATTAATATTTTGTTTAATTAAGTATAACTTTTAGGTTATAACATAAATCGTTAAGGACTTATATTTTGGATTATATATTACTTTTAAAATTAAATTTATATTTAAATTTAAGAGTTCGATTATGAGAAAGGGATTTAGAATATATTTATAAGATCTTAAATTAATAATAATGGATTGGGGATTATGGATAATTTAATTAACTCATAATTAATTTGGGGTACGACTTAATGCTAATTATATTATTTGATCAGAAGATAGTTTATATATGGATATGTTATTTTAATTGGAGTTTTAGTTCGCCTTTGTTGTGGTTAATTGTCGTTATGGGTAGAGTGATGCCCTAGGAGGGATTTTGTCTTATGGGACTTGAATTATTTTATGGATCTATTCTTGTGCACTTTGGGTTCATATTGTGGAGTATTTGTAACCATTTTCATGTCTCGATTGGTTCTTTGATTGCTTTGTATACATATGTTGCTTATGTTGTGTGTCCTCTGAGTCTCCGATCATTATGTTATTTAACCATGAAAAGGTGATGACCACTTTTGTCTTGAGTCATAATTAACTTGGTCACCTTGTTTCTACTATTATGGTGGTTCTGTGTTGTGAATGATTATCTTGTGGATTATGTTACTCAATATTTGGAGATGGGTTCTTGTGATGTTTTAATGATCATTGATCTTGTGATGTGATACGTGAATTTGCATTGTTCTGTTGAGATGTCCAATATGGGATGGATAGTTTGGATCATTGTATAGGATGATATGTTATTTTTATGCTCCAACATTTTCTTTGGTGAATATCTTAAATTATGATTTATGAAAATTCCTCATGGTTTTGATTTTTTGCTTTCTTTTGGTTCTTTTGGTTGGAGCATTAGGGTAGGTTATCTAGTTGTGTAGTGGGGGTGGCTTGCAATAAGTGTCAGGGCCCACAAGTGGCATCCAGGATCGCTTATTGTAATTTTATGAATCAAGTGATAACATAATACATAATTGGGGGGTTTAAATTGAATTAATAAGATATGGTACCTCACCCATGCTTGAGCACTTATATAGGATATAATGGAGGATGAGATGATGCTTGTTGCCCTGCGAGGTATGGTTCTGGCATAGTTAATGGCTTCATCTAGTGGAGGATTCATTGATACCATATATGGTCACTTAATTGCGAGGGTCTAGAGAGACTACCAGGATGAGAGTTAAGGGAAAGATGTATATGATGACACCTTCCTATACACAGTCTAGGTTTCCTACATGTGTTGTTTTCCCTTGAGTTAGAGAGCTATCAGGATCCCCTTGCTTAGTTTTCACCGCCTTCTTTGGTTCTATTATCCGAGTGGGGTTTATTGTTATCTCCTCAGTACAGTGGGAGTGGACCTTTGGTTCCACGCGGTTGGATAGTAGTGATTCTATTTACCCTTGAGATCCGACATTCATGACTTTTTCTTGGATGATCCTTGATGTTGTTGTACTTTATTATTCTTCATTTTTGGATACCTTATCTTATCTTTCTTATCTTTCTTATCTTGTATTCTGTATCATTGTATCAGTTGTGACATTCTTGGATTATTGTATTATACTTCATACTTGGTTTTACCACATACCCTATAACTTGTGCAATGGATGTTGGTTCATTATGATATTAGTTGTATCTATGTTTCATTTATGGGATGATGTTATTGTTATTCATTTACAATATATGAACATGTTATATTGTTTAATTGATTTAAGTATATTATTTAACTAACATAATCCTATGTCATGGAACCCTCAGGATTTTTAATCTGTAAATGAGTTGCATTTATGAGTATGTGTTGTCTTATGCTATATTGCTTTTGCATTGTTATTTCTTTTCAATTGTAACTCATTAAAAAAAATTATTCTGCAAACTTAGTAACATGTTTTAGGTTAATCTCTCTTGGGTTCCCTGGCGGGGCATTACAAGTTGGGAAGCTGATACAAACCAAAATGCAACTTTTCTTGCAAAGTTTTAAAATAAAACTTTTTCTATATTGCACCTTTTTTAGCAAATTTTTCTCTTAATTCATTTCATGCATTTTAAGACAACTGATGGACCCCAAATGGATCTCAAAAGATACAAAACTTATAAAAACTATGTCCTAGACTAAAATTGGATCCCTTGACAAAAATTGACCAAGTGCCTTATAAGAATTGCCAACTTATCAAATGGTCTACAAATGGATCATTATTACATAGGTGGATCACTTGATCCTTAGGACTCCTAACTCTTAAAAAATTTTAGTCTCCTTCATTGTGGAGAGGTGCTCCTGCACCATACTCCCCAGAAGAAGAAATCTCAAGCCTACTTGAGATGAGAGTGTGAAGATATGTCCCATGTTCCTTGATATGATTTTTAGTCATCCAAACAGCCTCAGAATCTGGCTTTCCTTTCCATGTCACCAGATATTCATGGTATTCTTTCTTCCTTGTCTTCTTTGCTAATATTGAATCCAAAATATTTTCTAAGGTAGGTGGATCATTTTTTTGGATGTCATCATCTACAATGGATTCTTTTATTTTGGAAATATCACCTACATCCACATTACACTTATGTGGGGTTAGGTCACAAATATTAAAAATTAGAGACAAACCAAGGTCAGGAGGAAGTTGGATTTTATATGAATTTTTCCCACACTTCTTGAGAATCTGACAAGGGCCAATATTCCTTTGCATGATGTTTGTATACCTTCCCTTTGGTAGTCTCTCTTTCTTTAGATGAACCCATAGTAAGTCCCCAACACTAAACTCAACATCTCTATATATAACATGTAAAAAGGAAGTGTGACTATTGTATTTTAATAAATATATATACCACCAATTAAGGAGTATAATTATTCCATTCATCAGTATAGGGCCTGAGTCTATATTAATACCACATGTTACTGCTAAGAAAGTAAAATATGCAGATCTTGTAAGCTGGAAATTACTATAATGTATATACAGTTGTACTCTATTGCTTGATATAAATTGAAATTGTAGTGAAAATATGCTGCTGCAGTCTATTCCAAGTAGTACCCAGACAACCAAAATGATAGTTCTTGGTTACAATTTATTGATATCCTATGAGTACTAGCCTAAACATTACACCTTAAACATAGTATCTAATAAAATTTAAAACATTATAAAGTGACTTCCTAGCCAAGCAGAATTGCTTTTCCTTTACCCTAATTCTTGCCACCCGAGGAAGAGACAATAATCTCTAGATCTGATCTTGTCTTGTCAGGAGCATCCCCAAAATCGTCAATTTTTTCATCCTTTAAGTATGTGGAAAACCAATTGGGGTTATCTAGGTGCTTGACATGTAAGAAAATTTAGAAAATTCAGGTTTCAGCATCTGCAAACAAGGGATGAGTTGAATGCCTCCCTACTTTCATACCATAAAATAGTGTATCTAGGGGTAGAATTTTCCCTCATGAGAGCTTTCCCATAGTTCCTAGCTTTTGGGATCATCAAGGCCTCATCAATGTTATGAAGGACGATGTCAATATCTCCAAGAATGTCCTTTTTGAATATTTTTTGACAAATCGCCTTTGAAATCTTCTTTTCCCTTTCAAGGAATGTTTCCAGGGCAAGGAACATTGATGCAATGTCCAAATTCACTCTTGTCCTGTCAATATTATCCAAGTAATCTACTCCTAAAACCTTCATTATTGCCTCCACCACTAATATGTTGTTGTGTTTTATAATACCTCTAATTCTCTATTCCATTATCTCATTCTTTACTTCAATCCGTCGCTTCCCACCTCACAGTCTGATTGGGGTATCTATAACTTCTTTCTCCTCTATACACCTATGCAAAATAAAATCGAAGCTCTATGTGTGGCAAATGTTCTTAAAATATATGAAAACTTTCTAGGGATGATATTAGGTGTCTTTGATGTATCAAGTGTCAGACGTTGTTATTAATATTGGTACAGAATTCTGTGTTGGAGAGTAATGTTATATTGATTTAAATATAACTTACCTACATATCGTGAGGTAATACGAGTGAGATGTCATGTCAAGATTTTGGCCTTTGCAGACTAAATTTCTATCTTAAGTAAGATTTGTACTTTAGGGCTTAATTCCATAAGGCAAGGCTAACTTATTAATTATCATAATGTGTTGTAATGCCTATATTTTGGTAGCTCAAGGATGGGGCATGTGCGACATTAATGAGCTAAACAACTATCCTCATGTTTCTTAGTTGTAATTCAGACTTTACTTTACTTCGTTTGAGATGCTTACTTAATTATACATTAGGTATAATGATTTTATGAGCTTTGTCAAATAACATAATCTTTCACGATCTATTTAGTGTTTCTCTCACCTAGAATTGATAGCTGACATTAAAGAGTTATTTATAGGGATTTATCCAAATCTAAAACCATTAAAGTTTGCTAAGATATTTTTATATGACTAAAAGTAAAACTATCCAAATGTTATAATATTTTTGTTCTTTTATAACCTTACTAGATTAAAAAAACATTCAATTTAAGGCTTAAAGATTCAATTAAGGCTTCTAATAATAAGAGTAGAGGATATTGTTCTCCCTAATACCCAGAAGTGGAACTAGGGAGGGAGGAAGACCCATCTGAAATAGTCAAGAAAAGACCCCCAATCTTGTTGTTACCTACTTTTTGGAGATATCGGACATATGATAACTAATATTTTATTCCCAAAAAATGTATATATATATATATAGGAATTGTTTCGAGAAAAGGGACAGGGGAAAAGGTAAGCAATATTAGAGAGGAAGAAGTGGTGGGAGTGAACAAACTTTGAAATTCTAAAGTCATCCCAGGAACACCATAAAGAAAGATTCCAACATGACGAGGATAAAATATGTCATAATCCAAAAGGAAAGGAAAAGTAACAAAACAAATGATCCCCTATATTGGGACAAGGACATTCTAGGTGCTAATCCCAAAAATTTGATGGCACATGGAGAGAAAAATGCAAGAAGAACCAAATCCAAGAATCCAAGGATATGGAGGTAATATCGAGCAAGCAACAGTGTCAAATATTTTTCAAAAATCCATTGTGAGGCCGCATAAAAGGGACCGATTCAAGTAGGCAGGTTCCAGGGGGACCATTGTTCTTCATAGGAAGCAGTGGGAGTGGACAAACTCTGAAATTCCGATGACAGTCATGGAGCACAATATAGAGAGACTACGACAAGTCAGGGAAATAATATGTTGATATTCAAAAGGAAAGGGTAAGTAACAACACAAATGACCCCCACTATTTGGAAAAAGACATACTGGGTGTTTATCTCAAAAATTTGATGCATTTAGGAAATTGTAAGGATAAGAAAATCCAATCTCCCAGAATCTAGAGATATGGAGGTTATTTCGAGCAAGAAATAGTTTTAAATAGTTTCCAAAAACACAAAAGGCCATTGTGAGGTCACATAAAAGGGAAAGGTTCGGGTAGGCAGGGGGTAGAAGGTATGAAATCCCCTGGAAGGTAAATTACCAAAAACACTAAAAGTTAACAAGGGAAAGAATTTAAATATATGGCCTTGATATGATATTTCATCTAAGCCTAAGAAACATCCTATCAAGATCCCAACTTCCTATCATGAGTAAATGTTAAACTCATCTAATGACTCCCACATATGGAGTGCCCAAACCTACATTTAAGTTTATGAATTTTGAATACAGGTAATAAAGGCATAGGTTTAAGTGACATAGTGAATTTAAGTGGGAGGTAAACCTAAAACTAAATCTCAGAGTGATTCTAAAAGGAAATAACCAGTAAAGCAATCAGCTAGGCAACACCACCACAAACACGTACTGTGGAAAATCACATACATTAAAGATGACCCTGAAATATTATAGCTACGACCATCTGAATGGTGCCAGTAGCATTTGGAAAGATATTTGTGATACCAGGTTGAACTTTTATGACGTGGAAAATTTGTACATAAGAGTACATACCCCTCCCTTACATCCCATAAAAGAGAATTTGGTTGAGAGTGGGTTAATCCAAGCGGAAGGTTTCTTTGTTTCCAAATAGGCCCCAAAAATTATAATGGAGTGTATAGCTTGATTCGACCCTGGCATTTGGAAAATAAGGAATTCAAATAATGAAGTGGTGGTAACCTTAGATAGGCAATTAATGCAGAATTATTTTGGCCTACCAACCAGAGAAGAATATACTGACTAGGACTTCTCAATGTCTACCTCATATTTAAATGAGAGGAAGTCACGTTGAAGAGGCAAGATGTCATCTGGTTGGTTTCTAACCAAGAGGGCCCCAAGCTCCAAACTTCTGAAGATAATATACAGAACCAATCTAAAAAGAGAGATCATGGATATCCTAGTTCTACTACATCGCCTATAAGGGAATGAGGATGCCCTAAATTTTGAGGAGTGGTGGTATTTCATCGTACAAACTCTATATGTCGATAATAGATATATTGACTGGGCTCAACTTCTAAGTTATAGGTTGACCAAAATGCTCATTATAGATAAATGCACATCCTCATTCCATATGTCTTCCTATATCATTTATGCCCTAGCTTGTATATGCAGCTAGCCTATCCTACCTAGCTCTAAATATTATGAGAAGGATGTACAAGTATATGATTTCTATACATGTTTGCAAACGCATAATAGTTTTGCAGATGTATAATAGTCATGAGAGTTTTTGGAGGGTAAATGATGCTTTCACCATGAGATTATGCAGGGAGCTCCAGGTCTACCTCGAGCGGAGAATGTCCCCGGAGGCTTCATCAGTGATAACTACCTATGGAAGCCATTTTACACAATTCCCTAAATTTACTTACTTTAGGATAGGGGCATTTGACAATTACACTTATAAGTCACCCAAATATCTAGATGATAAGATCATGTTGGTAGAGCTATGTAGGTAGATCATTAAGGTTAATACCAAGTGTGGTAAACATCACAAAGTAGGGATATGATTTCCTATAACAGTTGGGGCATATACATGATCATCTAGCACCAATGCCCTTAACATGATAGAGAGCACTAGAGCCAAGTACACGTTTGAGAAATACAACATGCTTCAAGTACACTTTGACCCAATAAATTATGTCGAGGATAATATACAGCTAGGGTCATCATTCCACCATATCCCCTCCTTAGAGGACTTTTGGGTGAATAGCAGGGATGATTATGACATGAGGGAGTGATCCTCTTCCTGACTCACTGTTGAGAAGGTAAGACTCTATAGCATTAATATAGATGTGGAGTGGTTTTCAGAATATGGGATGGATATACTATCACCACAATATGTGGGTAGGATAAAGGGGACCCCTTTGAAGCCCATCAAATTTGAATGACCAAAGATGGATGATCTAGACCTAAGGATGGCTCCCATCCTTAAGCGAACAACAAAGTGGGTAAAATGGAAACACACAGGTAGGCGAGGGGAAATCTCCACAAAACCCTTGCCCACCCTAATTCAAATCCCAACCACATTAATCTGCAGAGCAACCAAATCGGGGTCACCAAACCAAAATGAAACTTAGGATACCGGTGGGGACAATCAGCCACCTGAGAAAGTCCATAACATGGCATAGACATGTGAGAGCGGTTCATTTCCAATTATTAACCACAACTCACAAGAAGGCTCCCATTAGGAAGAAGCATAAGAGCAGGTCATGGTTCCCCAAGGAGATTCACACGAGAAACCGCAAGAGAAGTCTCCAGGAATACAGGCTTTGGGACCCTAGGGGAATACTGAGAAGGATAATTTAAGCCTCTTCCCCCATAAGGTACCATGATTTTCATCCCCCTTTACATCAATGCAAACTCCTCCAATAGTAAGGCAGTTATTTGATATAGAGAGTCTAGCCACAACTTCAAGAGTTCTATCATCACCTTTGTGGATAAAGCACACAATTGAGAAAAAAAGGAAAAGAGAAAAGGACAGAGTACCTCCAGGTGATTTGATCACTCATATCATGAGAGGCCCTCCAACAAAAAAATGAAAAAAGAAAACCCATATATTTTATGAAATGGGGAAGGATCAAGAGACAAGGCATGTCATATTGGAGATTGCCCAAGCTAAAATGTAGGAAGAGACAAATCCATTATCTCTTGCAGATTAAGAAGTGAGAAAGATGTATATAGGTCCTTTTCACCATGATAGTATTATGGATATGTGGGAGTTCACCTACCAAGAGGTTAGAGACAGATTGGACATGCTTAAGGGGGACAAGGCAAAACTCAAGTCCACTGTAACTCACCTTACTAAATATATCAGAAAATCCCTTACCCCTCTCTCCTCATAGCCAGGGAAACCATCAAGTGATACATTGATCCCACATAATATACAAGTTGGGAGGTAATTGCACAGTTGCATGAGGATTGTCACATGGGGAAATTGACAGGGATTAGATCCAGGATCTCAATTCTAGAGGGCTATCACTAATGGATTGCCTTGGGGCTTACTACAAGGTTCATATACATCTTAAATATATGATGATAAATGATATTCAACTCCTTGACAAAGAGAAGAGAGCTATTGAGAGTCTCCAGTCTATGTTAGAGGAGTTGATGAAAATGAAGGTAGAGGATAAAATTGCCAAAAATGTGTTGGAAACTACTGATGAGCCTCTCCAAAGGTGGAGTTATTCCCTGACATACAAGAGGGACACTATAATAGAATTCCATGAACATCTAGAACTCATGGTAGAAACCATCCAAGAAAGCATCTCTCATATGGAGAAATACTTCACCGACTTGGGATGTGGTTCCCATCAGGACACAAGTGATGATCTCATCAATATTGAGGGTATGAAGAGTAGGTATTAGAAGAGTATAGACAACATAATCAATCTTGCAGCCTATCAGAGTGGGGATATATCTAAACTAATAGCCCTTGATGTTCAACTATCTACTCCCAAACATGATGTCCAAGATATCTCCCAAAAAATCAAACAAATAAAGGATGACCAGATCATTTGTACAATGAGGAATGATCTAGTCACCATCCCTAAGGATGATAACATGACATGAGTTCTTACCACCATGGAAAGACATCTAAAAACAACTAAGATAGGGGTAGAAAGGGTGCAAAGTGAAGAGGCAACCTGAGTTTACCTATTTAAGTAATTGCTTCTCCTTATATTGCTTGGACAATTAAGAATAATCTTTAATTTGCTTGGTTATTATAATTTTTATCTTAAGGAGATAAGGGGACAATACTATCGTCTGTTTATTTTGTAATTGATCATAGTTACTGATTTATATCCTTCATACTCTAATCGTTGTTTATAGTTGATGAAAGGATTACTCTACATACACAGTGAAGGATAATGTGTTTGATTAAGTTTGTTTTTCAATTGCTATTGTGTGATCAATGAAATGATTCTGTACACATTTTTAGAGAGCATGACTAACTAGTTAGATTATCCCTAATTCCTTGATTAGCTAGTTCATCCACTCTTTTATTTCCTTCTCTATACATATGGTTAATTGTTAATTTATCAAAATCTTGGCAAAGAAGAATAGACCTGGCCAAAAGTGTTTCTAATCTCCAGTTAAGGAGAGATCCTTTTCTTAAGGCATTAATGATGATAGTTGATTCACCTTCAATCTCTAATTTCTTACATCCTAAATGTCTACATAATAATAATCCTTCCACTAGAGCAAATAATTATGCCCCATTGTTGGTCTCCTTACCAATAAATTTAGCTAATTTTTCCACCTCACTTCCTTCCACATTATGAATGGTACAACCAATGCTAGCTAAGCCTGGGTTACCCCTTGAAGCACCATCAAAATTTAATTTTAGCCATCCCTCTTTTGGTGGTTTCCTTTACATTCATCTCGCTTCTTTTGTGACAATATACCCCTAATTCCAATAAAAGGAGCAATTATAATACCTTTCCACTTGCCTCTCATCTTCTCATCCCATTATGACATAGCCATTTCTTTTTTTACCTTATTCATGTTTTGATTATTTCTCAGTTCTATGATAGAGGCCTCAATTTTATTAACAAGCTATCCCACATCCAAATTCTTTTCCTGAAAAATCCTCCTATTATGTTCTTTCCATGTTTCCCATAGAATGATTGAAGGGACCACAATCTAGAATGAGCCATAAATACTCCCTCGCCTGAGGATAGGCCAAGAATTTAGTAGATCATAATAGTGTTTGGAAGCGCTGATGTCCACCCAATTTGTGAACATATCCATGTCCAACATTGAGTAGAGTATGGAGACCCAAGGAGTAAGTGATTAATTGTATCCTCCTCATTTTCACATAAAGAACATCTTTTGGGGCCATGATAACCCATATTCATAAAAATTTTAGCTATCAGAATCTTCTTATGCCATACAAGCCAGGAGAAGAAACTAGCCTTAGGAAGACATTCTTTATTCCAACATAAAGTTGTTGAGGTGGGAGTCAGTGTTTCTGATTAGCCTTGATCTTAGCAAGTGATCTCCCTCCTTAACTGTATAATCCCAACTCTTACTTCCATCCAAAACCAACATATCCTTTTTAAGGTTTAATGATGTTTTCCTAAACTTCTATTCAAAGCAGTAGCATCCACTGGGGAAAGACCAAGATCCTTCCAGTTTTTGCATTTCCATCTCACTCCTTCATCTACAAAGGAAACATACTTAATTACTCTCTCTCCTAATCTTTCCATCAGATACGACGATACCTACAAGAATTTTATAGATTCATATTATAATCCAAGGCCCTATAGCCACCCCAATAATCTTTCCAAAAAAGGGCATTCTCCCTTCCCAAGATTCCGTGTGAGTTTATCTTGGATGATGGATCTGCAATCCAACATAAAATTCTATATCCTAGAGCCTTTAGGGGGTTGAATTTTTGACTGAAAATATTAATGGGATTAGCATTGGTTAGATACTTTGCTAAGAGTATCTTAACCCATTTCAAATGTGGGTTATTATACATTTTCCAAATAAGTTTGGTGCCCAGGGCTTTACCCTGTAGTTTTCTATATTTTATCCCAGCACTCCTTACTCTTTTGGATGGCACACCTTGTCCCAGGCAAGGAGTGAGAACTTCTTCTTGTCCCATGTTATTTTCTAGAAGAAAGACCTAAGAATTTTGCTAATTTCCTCTCTTTTTTCTTGGTAGATCAATGCAGGCTAGTTGAAAAATGGGTTGAGAAGATAGAACATACTAAACCTTTGTCTCTCTGCCTACCAAAAAAAGCCATTTTCCATTCCATGCTACCATTTTATGTTTAATTTTGTCTGTGACATTATCCCATAATTTAGTTGATCTAATGCCTTTTTATAAGGGTAGACCTAAATACTTGCAAGGAAAATTTCATTAGTTGAAGTTAAGGTTTCTACATATCTCTTTTTCTATTACAGAAGGAGTGTTAAAGAAAAAAAATTCAGTCTGATCTGGGTTAATTTCTTGCCCAGAAGCAAGAGCATACTGGCCAAGGATATATTTATATTCTACCACTTCCTTCTTAGAACTTTGGCCATAAAGAACAGTATCATCCACAAACTTTTGATGCATCATTGGTTCAATCCCACTCATAATATTTATTCCTTTAATCATGTCCTCTAGCCTAGCCATATTGATAGCTCTCCCCAAAGGTTCTACCATTATTATAAATAAAAAGGGTTATATCGGATCACCTTGTCTCAGTCCTCTATTTAATCCAAAAAAATCCTTTGGGAGAGCCATTCACTAGAATATAAAATTTTGGGGTAGAGATACATTCAAATATCATGTTCACCCACTGTTTTGCAAACATGAAGGCACTGAAACACTTTTTCAAAAAACCCCAGTCAACTCTATCGCAGGCTTTTTTATTATCTAACTTTATTAGCATACTAGGTTCATGATTATTTTTAACTGAGTGTATGACTTCTTGTGCTATGATAACCCCATCATATATTGACCTTCCTTGGACAAAACCTATTTTCTCCTCACTAATTAATTTTGGGAGGAATTTTTGCAGCCTACTAGCTATTATTTTGGTGAATAGTTTATATAAGGTATTACATAGCACAATAGGTCTAAAACCATAAAAGGATTCATCTTTCTCCTTTTTTGGGATGAGGGCAATAAAGGTATTGTTAACTTGTTTTAAAAGTTTTTCTGAATTTCTTACCCCTTCTAGTGCCTTAGACACATATTCACCTATGAAATCCCATCACCTCTGAAAAAAGCATGTTGGGAAACCATCAGGCCTTGGATATTTGTCCAGGTTCATTTTGAATAAGACTTTCTTCACTTCCTCCATGGTGATTTTACCTAAGAGAAATTTGTTTTGTTCAGGGGAGATAATATTGGGGATGTTTCTAATAATGATATCCTGGGCTTCCATATTCCTTTCGCCTTGCATGCTAAAATTGTTCTCAAAATATCTTATCCCCTCCTTAGCTATACCTTCTGGTTCTTCTACTACTTCACCACCCATAATTTTAATGGAGGTGATTATGTTTACTATTCTTCTATGTTTAGTGCTATTGTGGAAAAATTTAGTATTTATGTCCCCAACATCCAACCATGTCTCTCTAGATTTCTGTCTCCAAAAGATTTCTTCACTTTCGAAAACCTCTTCATATTCCTTCATTAAGCACTTTTCCTCATCATAAAGGATAGAATCCATACCTTTAGCCATCACTTCCTCATTTAAATTTTCCAGTTTCTCTTCCAAAGTGCTTTTGTTTACAAAAATATTCCCAAAATGATCAACGTTCCATACTTTTAATTTTTTCTTGATTATTTTCAAATTGTTTACTACCTTATATAATTTAGATCCAGATATCTCGATTTCCTTCTACCATTCTTCAATCATTTCAAGAAAACCCTCTCTCTTTAACCACACTTGTTCAAATTTGAAAGGGCAGTTATCTGATTTACCCTCCTTGATAATATTTAGTATTACCAGGTAGTGATCTAAACCTAAAATGAGTTTAACATTAGTAGACACAGTGAATGGCAAGTCTTCCAAGTTACCATTTATTAAAAATATATCAAGTTTTTCAGCAATAAAGTTGAAACCCTTCCTCCTATTATTCCAAGTGAAACCATCCTTTGATGTTAAGACCTCAATGAGACCGTTTCTATTGATCTAGTTATTAAAGTCCTCCAAGGCATGGGGGAGTCTCTGGATACCACCCCATTTCTCTAAGGCTTTAGTGATAGTATTAAATTCCCCACCTGTGATTGAAATCTCACCCGTACATAATTCCAACTTCCTATCGATTTCCTTCCATACTCTTTCCTTCTCTAGATTAGGGGTAGGGCCATATACACTAAAGATCCTAAAACTAAGCGATGTCTAGATGCAATTAACAAGTCCACAACTCCAGTTAAAGTGATCCTCTAATTTAGTAAGATACATCATCCTAGGATCCCAAATAAATCCTAATCTTCTTGAGGCTCCCCTAGCTAGAGCACCCCAGAACTCTCTAAAACCTAGCTTCTTTTTTAAATTAGTTATTTCCTGATTGTCCAATTTGGTTTCCTTTAGCATAATTATATCAGATCTAGTCTGAGAAATGCATATTTTTCAAATTTGCTTCTTTTTAGGGGCATTTAAGCCCCCGACATTCCATGTTAGGATATTCATGGCAACATAGGAAGGAACTTCCCCTTCCCTACATTAAAAATAGTCGTCAGTTTAGCTTGGCTAGCAACACATCTGTCCAATAATCTTAATTCTTGTCTTGATGTCCTTCCTCTTTTCTTGTTAGATTTGGCACAATTGGGGGCTTGCAAACTAGGTTGATTAGATGTGATCCCAAGTGTTTCCTGATCCTTAAACTCTCTGTCTTCAAGATCTAATAAGAGATTACCAATATTCATTGAATTATACTCATCATCTACCTCAAGAAAACTCTTGATCAGAATGTCTCTTTGTCTCATGAGTTCTTTCTTGTCACATATTTCATCCATAAATTGATCCATTAAATCATTAACTACAAAATTACACAGATGTTCAGTCAATAATCACACCTCTTCGTCTGTCTCTGAAGGACCATCTAGATTGTTATTAGCTAGACCTTGTGGGCATTGGGAAACATCTAAGATGTTATTACATGTATTTATAGTATCCTCTTTTCATATATCCACCATATTTGGATATTTCTCAGATACAATTTGAAAACCCCCTTCATTCTCATTAAATTTTACAGAAATGCCCCCATGTGAGATCTTTAAATTTAAGTTCCTTCCACTATTTCACCTTCTTCAATATCCTCTATTGGAGAATCAACCCTAAAAATAGAATGGGAGATATTACATTCTATGTGATGTGAGACATTCCTTATGTCCAAATTTATCATTTCTTCCATTTCTACTATAAGCTCTGTTTGTAGTAATTCTGGTTTAATAACATAAATATCCTTCAAGCTTTCAATTGTGATCGGGTTAATAGTACATGTGTCTATGCCCATATTGACAATAATTGTATTATTATATTGGGGCCTATCATTGTCTACCATACCTACATATTTCCCTATATGATTACCTATATTTACAAAGAAAGTTTAGTTGATCAATTCAACTGGAATATTCGGGAGAAGAATAACCCTATCAATTTTTAAAAAAGGTAATCTTCTAGGATCAAAATTTGGGATCTAATCAATAAAGGTGAAATTGAAATATTTGAATCTAGGGTTTTCTTATTTCAAAAAATTATGCCTTAATTCTATACAGTTGCATTTTAAAAGAAAAAAACCTTCTGAGAGAAGAGTCGTACTTACTTGTCCTTTATATTTCTCTTCAAACCATTAAACAATTTCTTTGATAGGAGTGCCATACCCATTCCACCGGGCGAATATGGTAAATTTTTTGCATAGCTCTTTAATCTTCTCAATCTTCCCAAATTTCATTTAGATAACATTTTTTGTTGATAGCTTAGATCCAAAAAATTTATTGATCCTAGAGGGAGGCTGGTATCCCTTCTCCAGGTTAGAAGATGACAGGAATCTGAGAGAATGTTGACTGTGGATGTTTCCATTGTGTTTCTTTCAAAAAAATCCTAGATTTCTACGGGGTAAAATTAGAGAATTGAGAAAGGTAGGCAATCCAGGGATATCTTGATGGAGTACATCAAAATTATTACGCAGGGAAAGACCAAAATCCTGTTTAAAAGATGGGCGTGCAGAAAAAATTAAACCCTGTTAGGAATAACAGTCCACAAGAACAACTGAGAGGAGGGTGAATCACTTGTGTATAGATTATTAAACTTTAAAATTTATAAACCAAAACTACAATTCAAATGATAACACAGTAAATTAAAACACAATAACACAATCTGTGTTGTCGAGGAAACCCTGTTAAAGGTAAAACCCCTGTGGGAATTAGCACCCACAAATGATGTACTAAGAGTATAGAATCCATGTTAAAATATTTAGCTCTGTTAGGAGCTTATTATAATATTATAGTACATAGTCCATGTTAAAGGACAAACCTTGTTAAGAGTCAAGAGTAACAGTGGGCCCACTGCCCAGGCACACTGGCCAAAGAAGGTTAAATCCACCCTCAAGGATTAAAAATCTGAACAAGTGTATATAAGAAATATACAATCTAGTGAACCTTCTGATAACAACTGTCTTTGCTTGGTCAATTCCAATGAAGTACTATAATCACAAACTCTACTCTACATCCAGCAACCAATCAATCTTCATAGCTTCCACACTTCTTTGTCTTTCAATTACCTTCACATCACTCTCACATACCACTTATTTTCAAAAGAAAAGATCTCTCATATATACCCTATTACAATAATTGATTAGGTTGGCCAATTAAGATTTTCCAAGATACAAATAATTATTTAACCCCTTGATAAGATACACAAGGTACCTAAAACAAGTAAACATCAATTATAATATATCAGATACACTCCAAGATCCACAATCTATGCTCTCAATCCATAAAACACATTACATCTCTGAAGTCGCCCACAAATAGGTCTTCTCCAGAATACACGCCACAACCAACGTCACCAAAATCACACGACTAGTGATAAAAAACAAAAACTTCTCAATCAGTCTTCTATCATCCCTTAAGCTTGCATAACCTAAATCATCATTGCTTATAAGATATACCCAAAACACAGAGACCTTCTCTATCAAGTATCACTATCATAGTCCATAAACTAGTCTTCAATAAAACATCTGTAACATCACCAATATGCAATATTAAGCCAAGCGACCTTAGGAATTAGATCATCACACATCCTTCTTCATATCCTTATCTTCAATCATTCTGATTCATCTGTATAGTGTTCATACACTTATCTCAGCCATCATACAATAGTAATAAACAGTCTGTTCACTCCCCAGAAATATATGTGGACATCAGTGACAAAACATGAATATCAACAACATCAGTAGTAGCCAATTTTGGTATCATCCAACAATATCCTCCTTTGGAATTTATGGAAACATATGTAATGCCCCACCATGGAACCTAGTAGAACTAACCTAAACATGCAACTAAGTTAACAACATAAAAAAAAATTAAATATTTACAAACAATCATGATAACAACGCGGAAGAAATACAATGAGTTACATGACATACACATAAATACAACTCAACAAATGTTACAAATATCAAGGGTTCCTTGACATAAAATTACTTAAGCAAACTAATCTACAAGAACAACTATAAAGAACTTAACATAACAGATACATCAACTAAATCCAATAATATACATCTCATATAATAAGAACACATAAACAACTGATACCCAAGGTATACATACATGAATCAGCGTCCACTGCACAAGTCACAGGGTATGCAATAATACATAAAAATACACCGCATCCTTTGAATAAATGTTAACCAATATACACATATGTTACAAATGTACAACTCATGAAACTAAACAAGTCTCTAGAAGAATAAGAAGATAGAACTACAACAAGGATCATTCAAGCATGAAGAAGAACATCAGATCTCAATGGTAATAAGAATCGCTACCACCTAACCTCATGGAACCAAAGGTCCACTTCCACCATCCTAAGGAGACAATAACATGCCCACTCACACAGGTATACAATAAGAAGAAAAACATCAAAGGTATATTAGACAACATCAAGAAATGCATAGGAAGATCCTAGAAGCTAACTGAATCACAAGAAGGAATCTACACAATACCAGAGGTAGCCGACACATGTAGGATAACCTAAGTTGTATATAGGAAGGTTTCATCATGTACATCTAACCCTTAAGTTTTGTCCTAGTAGTCTCTCTGGACCCTAGCACTGAAGTGACCATATACGGTATCAATGACCTCTCAAACAGACAATGTCACTAACTATGTCAGACACACACCCTTCAAGGAAGAAAGCACCATCTCATCCTCCACCTTAGCCTTTAATAGTGCTCAAGCATGGGTGACTAAACATATCTTATTAGATTATTCTAAAACCCCCTAATAAATTATTATGTTATCACTTGTTACGATTACTTACAATAAATGATCATGGCAGCCACTTGTGATCCCCGACACTTATTGCAAGCCACCCCTAATATACAACTAGGTAACCTACCCTAGGTTCACAAAAGAACATCACAAAGGTATAACATAAATCTCATCATTGGCTCCCACCCATACAAGAATCCACTGGTTCTCAATTAACCATAAAACATAAGTACTCTCAAAGAATCACAAAGACAAGTTTAGATAAATCAGGTTGGGTAAGATAGATTGAGACCAAAATCGATAACAACATGAACATGCAATGAAGCACACAAAAAACCATAGAAACATAAACCCCAAAACCTCTGGTTTTCATCCTAAAGGTCATCTGATCCCAATAGACACCCGAAACATTGTAGTTTGCAAAAGAGAGAAACACAATATGTCTAACATTCAGTCAAAAAACACATCATGACATGATAGATACGATTCTAGAAAGACTAATAAAACTTAGTGATAAACTCATTTATAGTAAGCACTATGAAAATTAGTTTATCTAATAAAATTACTAACAATACTATAATTAAATTTTCCAAAAGAAAATGCACATTAAGCCTCTATAGATTAATTTATAAAATCTACCTTATATAAATTAATCTATTTAATAATTACTAAAAACCAAATATAATTACACATAAAAGTTTATGTATAAATACGTACAAAAGTAGGTGAAGGTATCCATCTATTTATAACAACGTTCAATTAAACATACAAAGTTGTCACTAAAGATAAATCATAATTACACAAATAAACCCATGCAAGTACTTGTTTTCTAAATCAATGTTACAACCCTATCCAAGGACATTACTAATACAACTTTACTAATATAATTAATATTCTAAAATCAATATTAATAATAACATTATATATTAATCATTAATTTTAATCAATAGTTACGATTAATTAGAATAATGATGACAATATACAATATTCATTATTAAAAATATTAATAACACTAATTAAGTTAATGATAACATTTAAACTAAACATAACTAAAAACTTAATAATAAAAGTAATAATAACTAAAGTTATTATTTAAACTTTTAATAAAACTAAAATATAAATTAAATCTTTAAAAAAAAACTAATTTAAAACATTAAGTTGGGGGGAGGGGTGTGGCCCCCACGGTGTCACAACCCCACGGGCTCCCCCGTGGGGTCCCCCTTTCCTCTCCCTTACGGGAGTACTCCCCTTGGGGAGTACCGCACAACCTGCAAGCCCCTGTGGTCCCCCTTGGTTGCCACACGGGGTTCCGTAGCCTGCGGGCCCCTGCGGTCTCCCTTGAGCCATGGGGTGGACTGTGTGGGGGGTGTGTTGGCCCCCGCCACCCACCTCCAACACTTTCTTTTTTTTATTAAAAAAATTTTTAACAAACAAAACTTGTTTTTAATATTATTTTTTTCCAACCAATTACTTTTCTTTTATAAAGGACTGTATTATTATTATTTTTATTGTTGTTAAATTTTCTAGCAACCCCATTTATTTTATTCTTTTAAATGTATTTTCCCAGCAACATATATTTAGATATTTTAAAAAAAAAAACCAAGAATGATGATTCTCTCTATTTTCTTTTAACCTATTATATATATATATATATATATATATATATTTAAATGGAGGAAGACAATTAACCTCAAAAAGGAAATTAAAGAAGGATTTTTTTTAAAGCCATGAAATTGATACAAACAAGAAAAAGACAAGCTTTAACATTTAATTTCAAATGAAAACCTTGCATGCAAATTTAACCTATATTGGTGTTTCCATGCAGATCTGGATCTAGGGTTTCGGCAAGAACGTGGTAAGGGTAAAATTTCTTCTTTCCAAGGTAAAGCATCCACAGATCTGAAGGTTTAATCCCATTCTTTTACAAAAATACAAATTTCTCTCAAAGAAGATATTTCTCACAGATTTGAAACCCTAAGGCCAAAATTGAAAACTGGATCATTCCAATTGAAAACTTTGATGCCCATATACAACCAAAACATTTTAAATGAAACCCTTAGGCCCAAAATATAGATCTCACATGCAATGATGAAAGAAAACCACATAATTGATCCAATAATATATTCCTTCAATTTTAATCAATAAAATCACTTAATAACAAACAAGGAAGATTCAAACAAAGGATCCTAGCATTCCTGATGCATAGAAGATAGGAATCTGTAAACTAGAATTAACAAGATCAATATCCTATCTTAGTAATTGATGAGAGGAAACAAATCCAAATCCAAAGAAATGAAGAATCTAGAAATGCTCCTAAGCTTTCCACAAAGCTCCAATCACTTGATTTTTCCTTCTCCCTGATTGAACAACTTCCAAATGACTTTCAATCCAAATATATAGATAACCAGGCAATTAGGTTTTCAAAAAGTGAAACCCTAATGGAATATTAATTATTTAATTAAAAATGAAAAGAAATTCTTTATTTTTAATTTTCACTTAAAGTGTGCACATCTCAACTTTATAATATAAAAGCAAAATCATAATTGAAAATGCATGATAATATTTCTATTTAAATAAATCAATTAATCATGCAACTTAAAGTAATACTCAATAATTCAAATTTGCACAATTAATTAAAATAATTAAATTTAATATCTATTAAATCTAAATTATTTAAATCAAGACTTAATAATTAAATATAGGCATTTAATTAATATTTAATTATTAAATAGCCATATATTTCATATATCAATATTTTAACCTTATTAAAGGTGCAATAAGTAACATTAATATTTTCCATAAATAATCATTAAATAAATCAAGCCAAAAGCATCATTAAATCAACTGAAACTCATCTAATCAGAAAAACAACTAAAACATAGAATCAACTGAAACAGACACACAAGCACACACAGAAAGGCTCATGAATCCATGTCACTTAAAAGATTCTGATAGGGTAGTTAGTCAAATTCTTGTTCATTTCTAGGACAAAATAAGGGTTTAGGATATGGATTTAGGCCTGAATATTATCTCCCCTCTCTTGCCATTGAGATTTTGCGATAGGGCACGCTCATTCTTGCCAATTCAGGGAAGACGTAGCTCGGTACCTACAAACCTATCATCACAAAGACAAACATATGTATACATATAATATAGAAAACAATGGTTGAGACTAGTTTATCATGTGGATCTCGTTGAAGCAAGTAACTATGACTCTGTCCCATACCATACCAAATACGACAACCAGTAATGTAAAACATAACAATGATCCATGTGCATCTAGATATAGGGGAAGTATTGTTAGAAAACCATAATCAAAATGACATTATAACATATACATAACCAACATGAAATAACCATAAATCATATGCAAGTAGATGATATAATCCAACTAAACAATGGATCAATAGAATAATGAAAAGTAATACATGAATATATCCTCAAAATCAACTGAAATAACTAACACATACATACAAAGGTCTAAAAGAGTTCAAAAATTGAAACAGATGGCACACTAAGGGATGGGTATTACATCCCCCTCCCCTAAAACTAGGCTTACTCCTGGAAGCTGATAACTAAACAAGTAAAGAATCAAAAAGGTTTGCACTGCAGTGCTACACCCCCTATTAGGATCAAACAAGAAGGTAAACATAAACCATAGTCACTAAACAAATATACCAATCACAAAAATCACTCATTTATACTTCAAGAAAGAACTAATGTAAGTCAACTTAACTACCCTTTCTTTAAGATATGCATAACGAATCACGAGGAGTAATATAACTTAGATTTAAGCATAAACCGAAAATCATCTTGATCATTTATTCATCATATAATATTTCTTAAATAAGTCTATATCTTCAATGCTTCCAAAAATCATTAAATACATACATACTAATGGCTAATTGTTGGAGACACATAATCATGTTTATATTAAATAGAAATTTGAACAGCTCATGCAACCTTACTTAGTACAACACTCACACAGACACATTAATTATGTAATTCATTTCATTCCCACATACAATTACAATGCAACCTCTGCAATTTCCTCCCTTATACATACTATTAGAGGTCCACAAAGAACATGATATAAATAATACTTATCATGAAACATGGTCAACAACAACAACCATTCAGAATAGCCAGCATAAAATTCAAAGGAAAATCCAAGTGGAAGAACTTCCAAAGTTTTCAACATTAACTCTTAAAAGTATACAATTCCAACAATAAATCAAATGTGATTAATACCATAAACTAGAAAATGAAAACAGATTTGGGTGACTAATCTAGTCATAAGAAAATTCAAAATAAATTAATGTTTACCACATACAAAACAACAAGATATCAATCAACCAAAATGAATAACCAATATAAGAAAAACATTTCACATAACAAGGTGACTAGGGGTAGTCACACTCAAGGGAGTAGTCACTTCACAAAATCCAAGGTATCTCACTCTAGATGTGTTAGAGTATGCACCCAATCACTCAAGACAGACAGTTTGTTATATTTCTAACATCATATTTATGCAACTTCATGCAATTATGAATTCTACCTTATTACTAACATTAACAGTTAATCAAGCATTTGCAAAATGAAACAAATAGGTTAAAAGTTACAAGAGTTCTATTGTGGATGCAATGCATAATTTACTTGGGGACTTAGGTCCTTTACCCAATTAATATAACAATAAGGTACAATTCCAAATCTATTAATGCACTCCTAATGAATGATATATATTTCCAAACTATACACAATTTTTTTAACAAACAAGAATTACTTTCCAATTCCATAATCAATCATATTCCCTCAGAGCTGATTACAACACTCACACAATATAGTTCATATAACTCAAATAAATTCAATTCAATACAACATGCAAGTCTAATCATACACGATCAATAACATCACACTCATAGGGCTAAGAAATAGGTCACTCAGGAGAGCTCACAAGTCACTCAAAGAGAAAGAAAACAAGCAACAAGGACTTGTTTCAAACTAGGACTCCATCACCATAGCACATCACATACAACATTCATCAACTATCATGCTATAACAGACAAGGTAGTCCAGTGACCATCACCAAGCCCTGATACATACAAACCACACAAGACCAAAAGAAGTAATCCATCTGCTCACTATCAAAAGCACTCCTATAGATGATTACAAACTTCATGAGCAACGAAAAGACTAGAGACCCTAGAGTTTCAATCACAGATCCTAGCACAATTCGAGCCTCACTAGGTATTCACCTATAACAAAAAAGACTAAACATCACTACCAAATCAAGTGGGAAGAACCACATACACGAATAAGAGATCATGAACAATGACTCTAAAGAAATGAGGAGACATGTGCTAACATGCACTACTAACCAACTAATGGGCATATAATTTTCCCAGAGCTCCCAGTTTAGAAACGTGAGCTCTGATACCAAGTGTAATTCCCCGCCAAGGAACCCAAGAGAACTAACCTAAACATGCAACTAAGTTAACAGGATAAAAAAATAAATTTAAATGTTTACAAACAATAATGATAACAACGCGGAAGCAATACAATGAGCTACATGACATACACATAAATACAACTCAACAAAGGTTATAAATCTCAAGGGTTCCTTAATGTAGAATTACTTAAGAAAACTAATCTACGAGAACAACTATAAAGAATTTAACATAAATCATACATCAACTGAATCCAATAATATACATCTCATATAATAAGACCACATAAACAACTGATACCCAAGGTATACATACATGAATCAACATCCACTACACAAGTCGTAGGGTATGAAATAATACATAACAATACAATAAATCTTTTGAATGGATGTTAACCAATATACACATATGGTACAAATGTACAACTCATGAAACTGAACAAGTCTCCAGAAGAATAAGAAGATAGAACTACAACAAGGATCATCCAAGTATGAAGAAGAATGTCAGATCTCAATGGTAATAAGAATCACTACCACCCGACCTCATGGAACCAAAGGTACACTCCCACCATGCTGATGAGATAATAACAGGCCACTTCACACAGGTATACAACAAGAAGGCAAACATCAAAGGTATACCAGACAACATCAAGAAATGCATAGGAAGATCTTAGAAGCTTACTGAATCACAATATGGAATCTACACAATACCAGAGTTAGCCGACACATGAAAGATAACCTAAGATGTATATAGGAAGGTGTCATGATGTACGTCTAACCCTTAAGTTTTTTCCTAGTAGTCTCTTTGGAACTCGACACTCAAGTGACCATACATGGTATCAGTAACCTCTCAAATAGACAAAGTCACTAACTATGCCAAACACACACCCCTCAAGAAGAAACATCATCTCATCCTCCATCTTAACCTTTAATAGTGCTCAAGTATGGGTGAGGAAACATATATTATTAGATTATTCTAAAACCCCCTAATAAATTATTATGTTATCACTTGTTACGATTACTTACAATAAATGATCCTAGCAGCCACTTGTGAGCCCTGACATTTATTGCAAGACACCCCCTACTATAAAACTAGGTAACCTACCCTAGGTTTATAAAATAAAATCATGAAGGTATAACATAAACCTCATCACTGGTTCCCACCCATAAAGGAATCCACAAGTTCTCAATTAACCATAAAACATAAGTCCTCTCAAAGAATCAAAAACACCAGTTTAGACAAATCAGGTTGGGTAAGAAAGATCGAGACCAAAATTGATAAAAACATGAACATGCATTGAAGAACACAAAAAACCATAGAAATAGAAACCCCAAAACCTCTGGTTTTCATCCTAAAGATCATTTGATCCCTGATCAGTTCTATTAAGGTATCAAAAACTTAGGCAGTTACCATGACCCAGGGATTGGACATTTGACTGAGCATCTATCCTCCTTTATAGAAACTCATTTAATTTATCAACCCAGGGAAGTATTACTTGAAATGGGTGAGAAAAGTATATGCACCAAGGATTCTTACTCAGACTATGCCATGGCTGCAGGAAGCAAAATGCTTTGAAAGGAAACTATTCTATAGCTGCAGGAAATAAATTGCTTTGAAAGGAAACTATTCTATAGTTGTAGATAATGTTGGAAAGGAAATGAAAAAGTCAAAGTGTTGAAGGAATACTATAACTTGGAAACACAAAGACTTGAAAACACAATTATAATGCTTCAATAGTTCTTCTTCTTTGGTTGTAGGAAGTACTGGACTATCTTGCAGCTTTGGCTGCAGGAATTGTGTTAACACCAAAATTACGATACCAAGATGCAGGAAACTTAAACTACATGCAAATGATCCTAACTAGTTCACATTAATTCCTCACCAAGTAGGCCCCCTTGATTGAGTATCCAAACTCAATTATATTGAACTAAAGATTAACACTTCATTTTCTATTGATTGAAAAAATGAATTACAAGATTAACTATAAAGCAGTAGAATGTAAACTATAACTGATAACGCCTTCCATCTCACCCAGGAGCAGGGATTTATTTAGAGAATAAAAACATCTAACTACTATCTAATCATGTCATAGAGATAGGAAAATATTTTATTACAATCTTATTAAACATGAAAGGAAACTATAAAACTGGAGATAGATTAGATCCAGGAAAGAGGAAAGAATTGTTTTTGACAACAAATATAACTTCCCACTCTCTCCTATATTTCTTCAAAGAATTAAATATGTTGTCTCAGTATTTTCTCGACCACTTCCACCTTGGTCATGCTAGATTCACTTGCTAGTGTTGCACTTGAGGTTTCTCCATGTGCACCTGCTCTAAAACTGGGTCGAGTGTCCAGTGCATGGGTGTGTTTTTCCTAGTTAAGGAGACGATTGCTAAACTGATTGCACGCTGCACTCCAGATGTTAGGATAGAGACATTTATGATAATAAACACCAAAATATGCATACATCATTCATGTTTAAACAACTAATTCATTCAAAGAGACATAACCATAATTCTAAAGTAAGTAATATAGCATTTTCATCCAAGCATAGCATATTTAAGTGTCTTAACAATAAAATAGATCTGGTGGCAGTATGCCACATAACAGAAAATATGAGTAAAAATTATTTGAACAATTATGATGAAAGGAGGGAAAAGATCTTAGTAAAATCTACCCTAGGGCTTCTAAAATTGGCATTAATATGCCTCATCATTTCTGCCCCCTACGAAGATTAATTCTTATCCTCAGGTGCTAAAACATTTTAGATCTTTGCAAGTACTTGAAGATATCCTTCCTGAGTCTAACTACTCATCGAGGTTCCCACGCACCAGTAATATCCATTAGTGCACTCCATTTTAATCTGCTGACTCATCTCCAATTTCTCATCTACTTCATTATCAACATAGATGTATAGTGGCTACGGGAGAAGAGGAGGTTGAAAGGTAAGGAGAAGCCACTTCTCAGGTCGAGGTTTCCTTCTCAGGTGTATGTACCATTGGAATCTCTACATTGCATCTCTTAGGTTGATAAGGCTATGAGGTTCAATCTTATTTAGTGCCAATGTTAATCTGTCCCACCTCTGTCTCAATCCCTCTACTGCTTTGTTTCCATCTAATAAGGAGAGTTGCTCAAATGCTGCAAATACTTCTTCCCTGTTACCCAGAATCCTTTTTCTATGGGTAGATTACTTCATTCCATATACTATATTCATCCAATCACATTATAACCTATGGGTACTACCACTTTTTGGTCATAAGGGGAGTGTAACAATTTTTTCAATTCCCCTATATTTATTTAATTGTTCCCCATAGTTTATCTCATTATTGGACCAAGAGAGTAAAGCAAATAGGTGAATATCACCAACAAATAATAAAGGACTCCAATTAGTATCAAAGGGAATAGCATAATTGTGCAAGTAGAGTTCACATAACAAATTCCGAATGCAATCTGGTGACTGGTAATATGTGGCCACAAATTCCTGTGGTGATTTTATGCTTGTGTGCAGATCCCTAAGAATCCTCATTAATTTAAACATTAGAAATTGTTCCTTTAGACACAGTGCATAGAACCTAGGAGGTGGTCTATATTCTATTAGTTGCAAAATTAGGTATGTAACTAAATCTAACTTGCCCTGTAACAATTGTACCTCTTTTTTTTTTTCTTCCTATTTACCTTTTTAACCTATCTCTTTCCAATTCCCACATTGGCTTTTCATATTGTATTTACGTAAAGTAGTCAATGGAGATGGAGTGAAGTGTTACCTGGTTCTTTCTTATTGGAGTGACCTGCTCTGTTGTTGTTGTGACTATTTATGGTTCATCAATGGGTAATTCATCATGGGTTGGAACTAGGGAATCATTCCCTTGATCATATTCTTGCTGAGAAGAAGGTATATTTACTACTTTGGTGTGTTCTATTTCCATGCATGTTGTTTCCATATTCACTGCCTCTGTGTCCATTTTCTTGGTTGCAGGTTATTTTTCCATTATGTCTAGACACTCTGTACATGGTCTCCCTGCTTGTGGTTGTTCCTTCAAAGAATCCTCAATTGGATCTTTAGGAGATGAACCAGTAATTGTAGGTGAGTCCAATTTGTCTGGATGCTATGTGTTCAAATGAACACTTTGTTGTGGAGGAGTCTCCATATATGGTGCAAGGCACTTTTGTGATGTCCATTATTTCTTTAGAGGAATGGTTGTAGGAGAAACGAGGTTTTTAGGTAAAAATGGAGTTTCTTCCCTTGTATCTTCATCTATTTTTTCCTTCTCCTTCTCTTTCCTTAGGCACTCTATTTTTCTTGTGGAGTCTGCAAATTTGTAGAACCGTTAGTTTCACCGCCCCCTTGGCTAGGGTTTGGATTACCGAAATCCATTTGCTCTATTTCAGCTCCTGAAGAAGAAGGAATTTTATGCAACATTTCTGGAATAATAGTTTCATCCTCATCAGGTGTGACCTCATCAGGGGCATTTTCCTATGTTTCTTGAAGTACAGGTTGTGGCCCTTCTCCTCATAATTGTACATGGGGTGCAGTGATAAACTCATCCAAATTCATAGGAGAGTTATACCGTAAAGATCTTTCCACCAGGAGTTTTACTGACACGTGGTGGGTAGTTGCATTCAATTTCCCCTTTCTAACCTCTTCTAAACTCAAATTTAACAAAGAATACATAAAATTGGGCACATTCACAAGGTGGTCATACGGCAAATGACTCAACAGTTTGAGATGTGCAACATGCAAGTATGAAAACTATCCTTCACAATTAATGTACCATATAACATGGATATCCAGTCGAGACTAATCTTTGGGAAGAGATGTTCTCTTGGTCCCCTACTTGATAGACTCCAATGTAGCATCTATTGGCAAGGAAAACTTGGCCCTAGCCACCCGTGCATCATGTTCTTGTGGAAAATCTTCACTCGTAGTGGGAAGTCTTAAAACTTCTACAATTCAAGCTTCTGAAGCCTCCACCCTTAACCCTTTTACATAGAAAACCCCATTTCTATAAGTGTGCAAGAATTCTAGACTCATAGCCTTGTCATAACTGCATAGCCTAAAAAAATACGTAAGCCATCCCATGCGCTTAAAGACTTGGATGCTTTCCTGATCCTGCAATAGGGTTGAGTGATCCCCTGGCTCATGGCGTATCAGTTGCCCACCCATTCTTACTAAGAAACTATGTAGCCCAAAAAAGTTTAGATTATTGCAACTTCCAACTGCTCTTCACAATTCTTCCCTCTATATCCTCAATGTTCCTTACCCTGTATTCTACCCTATATTCCACCTAATCTTCAGGCTAGATAAAGTTGGTGAGTGTTCGGTTTGGTTTTCTAGCGACTATAGCAGAGGAGAATTTGAAAAACTATAGGTGGAAATGTGAGTTGGGTGTTCAAAAATAAAATAGCTTAGCAGAGAATTTTGTATGCTCTTGGGTTGTCACATCAATTAAATTGAAATGACTGCACAACATAGCTTAAGCGAGGGTCATTATGGAAAACACGATTTAACAAACTGCCCCCCACAAAAAAGGTGACAGGTGTCCACACATGCTTAGTTATAAAGTACAGTAGTACTCAGATGAATTACTAAATTAATTACAAAGTAACATATAATAATATCAAATGAAATGAAAAAAATTTAATGAATAAAGGTGTACCTAGAGAATAATCATTTGTAAATGCCAAAATACAGAAAGATTAGATGACATGTGTTGAGAAAAAGTAATGAGTGGCATAATGATTTTTGGAGCATGAGTGAATATGGCAGAAAAAGTTGATGGGATATGATGTGATGGTGGCTTTATTGTGGAAAAAGAGATTTTCGTGGGAAATGAAAATTTTATTATGACTATTTTTTAATGAAGTCAAAGAGATGACCATAGTGAAAATTTAGGCTACAAGAAAGTCTTCAGCTGGAGGAGGTCCATTGGCTGTAGGAAATTATTCAGCTTCAAGAGGTCCATTGGCTATAGGATGTTTAGTCATGGCAGGATGAAGATCAAATTGCCACAAGAACTCGACCTTAGTGGCTGGCTTATGGTACAGACAGAGTCTGTGACCATTGACCAATAACTTGAAGTGCATAGGGTCAATTGTAGATAATTGGACTACACCATTAGTAGAACCTTTGTCAACCTCATAAGGACCAATCCAATGAGTTGTAATCTTACCTTGATTTTCTTGAAACCGTGAATCATAGAGAAGTGCCCAGTCACCAGTATCAAACTGTTTATTTCATATATGTGAGTCATGTCATTTCTTACATTGTAGTTGAACCAAATCTGTGTTCTGTAAAGTTGCCTTACTGATTTCATCTAGATGATTAAGCTATAGGAGTCTTTCTTGCTAGGCTACAAGAAGATCCAAGTTGAGCTGTAATGTTGTTCATAACGTTTTATGCTCAAATTCTATAGGCATTACTGCAATCATTCCATACACCAACTCAAAGGGTGTGAAACCGATAGGTGTTTTCTATGTTGTGCAGTAAGCCCACATAGCTTCCTATAATCTACTACTCTAATCTATCTTATGTAACTAAACTATCTTAGTCAGGATGGCCTCGATCTCCTTGTTTGTGATCTCTTCCTGACCATTCACCTGGGGATGATATGGACTAGACTTCCTATGGCGAATGTTACATGTACTCTTCCATAAGTGCAATGATCAAATTAGGAGTACACTGAGCTCCCTGGTCTATGACCCATTCTTGTGGAACACCATACCTGGTAAATATTTCCTCTTATAAAAATTGTGCAACCTTGTTATCCCTAGCATGCTTCAAAGTCCGCACTTCCACCCATTTAGTGACATAGACAGTGAAAACCAAAATGTAAGAGTTTTCATTTGATAGGGATTAATTGGTCCCATAAAATCTAACCCCCATTTATCAAATGGAGTGACGATTACCTGAGTAAATAGAGGCATTTAATCTAATTTGGTGGACCCTCCCATTCGCTGACATTGATCACACTTGCGGGTGTAATTGGTTGCATCCTTATAGAGAGTTGGCCAATAATAACCAGTATTGAGTATCTTCATGGATGTTCATTTGGCTATAAAGTGGCCACCATAGGGTTCATCATAGCAGGCATTAAGGATATCATAAGTTTCATCCTCATGAATACACCTTCTTAGAATCTAATCGGGTCTAGTGTAGAAGAGACAGTCGGCCAGCCAATAAAAAATGAAATTTTTCTCAATTAACAACCTCTTTTCCTTGGAAGAAAAATGTCGTGGTACCATTTGAGAAACCAGATAATTGATGATGTTGGCATACCAAGGAGTATGAGTGGAAATATAAAACAAGTTCTCATTTGGAAAGCTATCATCGATGACATGTGGGTCATCAGCATTCTGTAACGTGGAGAGGAAATCAGCAACTACATTTGTTTTCCCCAGTTTATCCACTATCGTGGTGTCAAACTCTTGTAGCAACATGAGCCATCTGGAAAGCCTCCCTATGATAGTTGGATTTTTAACCAAATACTTTATGGTTACATGATCAGTATGCACAAATATTGGGTAGCCAGTTATGTAGTGGAAAAACTTGTTCAGCACATATATCACAGCTAGAAGTTCTTTTTTGGTGACTGTGTAGTTCAGCTCCGCGCCTTGCAAATTTTTGCTTATAAAGTAGATGGCATGCTCTACAGGTCCATCTTTCTATCCTAGGACAATGCCTATAGCATGGTCAAATGCATCTGTGTGTATATGGAATGGAAATGCCCAATTATGCCCATAGAGAACTGGTGCCTGAGTAAGAACAGTCTTGAGCTGCAGGAAGGATTTTTCACAAGATGTTGTCCATAAAAATTCTAAATCCTTAGTTAGCAAGGAATACATGGGCCCTGCTAGTTTTCTGAAATCCTTAATAAACCGCCAGTAATAATCAACATGCCCTAGAAAGGTGCGGACATTCTTCTACTTGGTTGGAGTAGGCAGGTTCATGATGACGTCAATTTTAGCTGGATCCACCTGTATGCCCTTAGTAGAGATGTAATGACCTAACACAACACCTTCCTGCATCATAATGAATAATTTATCACTATTAAGGGACAAATTATGCTCCTCATACCTAGTAAGAACTTTTCTCAGATTGACCAATGCCTCCTCATATGTTTCCCCATAAGTTGTGAAGTCGTCCATGTATATTTCCATGCAATCATGGGAGATATCAGCAAAAATGTTGATGACCGCTCATTGGAATGTAGCTGGAGCATTATAGAGGCCAAAAGGAAGTATAGAGCATGAAAATGTTCCCCAAGGGAAAGTGATTATGGTTTTCTCCTCATCTTTAGGAAGGATCTTGATCTGGTTGTAGTCAGTATATCCATCCAGGAAAGAAAAATAACACTTTCCTGCTAAGGAATCAAGGACTTGGTCAATAAATGGTAGGGAAAAATGGTCCTTCTTGGTGACATTGTTAAGTTCCCTATAGTTGACACATAGTCTCCACTTTCCTCCTTTTTTTGGGACAATGACTAAAGGTGAGACCCATTGGCTATCATAAATGGGGTAGATGAAACCGGTATTAAGAATTTTTTGCAACTCTATTTTGACTCTCTCTTAACGCAGGGTTTATACGCCTCTAGAATTGTCTTACAAGAGATTTGTCTTCTTTTAGGAAAATCCTATGAGTACATAGTCTAGGGTCCAAGCCCTTCATATCTGAATAGTCTCAGGTGAAAGTTGTGGTATGGTCTTTCAGCAGTTTGGCCAAAGATGTTTGTTGTTGGTTGGTAAGTTTGCTATTAATATATAAGCAATGGTCAAGGGAAACTTCCAACTATTTTGTGAGTTCTACCATAGAAGCATTCATTAATGGAGGTGCTTGGACCTCATGGGGTAGCAATTGGTGGTAGATTTTCTCAGCTACAGGAGATGGAGGTAAAGCACAATTAGGGTACAAATCTTTCAGGGAATAGCTATGGGGGCTGAGACAGTTAATGGAATCTGAATCTTGACCATACTAGTTTTGTAAAATGTTGGTGATTATGATGTCCTCCTCCTGTATCTATAGGAAAGGATCCCTTTCTAACATCATGAGTTGGTCTACTAAGTTGACTACCTCAGCCTCTTCCCTAATGTCAGGCCAAATTGGTGAGGCTAAATCCATTTGTGGTTGTGTTGGCGAGTATAAGGCTAATATCTTAGTATGCTGACCATTGGAAATGGTCATACCACTTGAGAGGCATCTTATAAAGGCATTAGTAGTGGCCAGCTAAGGTCAACCTAGAATTATGGGATAGCCTCCTAATGTGGCTTTAGGCGAGAGGATCATAAATTTTGTAGGGTAAGACTAGGTTTCAAGGTCAACAACTATATCCTCCACTACCCCGTCGGGTTTGACTATAGAACTATCTGCGAGCTGCAGGACAGTGGGTATTTCCCAGAGGTTAGTGATTTGGATTTTATGCATGATGCCCTTAGTCATGACATTTTTATGGTTGTCCCATTGATTGTAACTTTAGCAACTAGGCTACCTGGGTTAGAATACTCAGGGACCACTATTTTTCCTAGCATGATATCAGCAAGTTACCCCAGGACATAGACTATCTGGGGGTCCTTCCGCTTACGACCAAGATTTTTAAAGTAGGCCTCTTTGATAGCCTTTCCATATGTGGGGACATCCTTTATTACTTGAAAAAGAAAAATATGAACATTAATGTTCTTGAGTTGGTCTAGGATGTCAAAGGTTGCATCATCCGTATGTTTAGAGTGATCATTATGTAACCTTTGTGGAAAGGGAGGTGGAGTTGGCTGGAATTTTTTTGGTAATACCGTTGTGCCTATTGGAGTGGACTCTGGATTATTTTGAGGCATTGGATCTTCTGGAGTTACTTCAGTTATAATAGGAGGTGTTGGCAGAGTAGTATCAGACCATAAATGAATGTCAATGATTTTGTAGGCAGGGCATTAGTTTGGGTCAACAGAATATACATTTTGTTGAGGTACTGGTGGTCTATTATTAGGATTTGGCTGAGGTTTGGCAGGGAGTTGACTAGGCTTAGGGGGTGTTGTAGTGGCTGCAGGAGGTGGAAAAAGTACTTGTTGTTGGGGTTGTCATGGTGGCTGCAGGAGTCCCTACTGCTGGTTTGGCCATTGCTGACCTCCCCGCCACTGAGGTTTTTGTTGCCAATTCCCTTATGGAGGTTGTCAATTACCTTGAGGTTGTTTCTAATTCCCTTGGGTTTTTTGCCAATTCCCTTGGGGTTGTTTCCATTGAGGACTTGGGTAAGGTTGCCACTGAGGTTGCAAATTATTCCAAGGAGGGTATTGATTATTCACAGGTGGTTGTCATTGACTACTATAAAATGGACCATTAAAAGTAAGAGGGTCCTAAGGCATACCTTTTCTTTGAGCCCATGGTCTTTGTTGTGCAACAAAGAATGCTTTCTCATCATCTCCTTCAATTGGCTTGTAATCAGTGGGTAGCTGTGAAGTCTCCATGTTGGCAACCAATTGCAATGACAATATCTCTTCTTTTGTCTACAATGTGGACAGAATTATGCCATAATAGCTTTGACCTCCTCATGCATCTTTTTCACTTGCATTATTTCCAACTGGGTAACCATGTTATTGATAATGTCCTTCTTGAAGTCAAACAAAAAATGTTTGATTTTTTTCAGAGAGGCCTCAGTGCCATTAGTTTTGGCTGTTATGGCCCTATATCCTTTTCCCTTCTTCACCGCAGCTCTTGAGTAATCGAGGCATATTTTCTTGATATCACCCCATGTAGATTGTGTGATATCTCCTTTGTCCATAAGATCCAAGGATTCAGTGCATCCTTCATTTATACCTCATAAAAAGAGAAGTTTTTGGGACTCCTCATTGAGCTGGTGATGAGTATTTATCTGTAAGATGAACAAGAATCTTGACACATAATCCTCTAGAATTTCATCCTCCTTCTATTTCATCTTGAAGATGTCATCCCCTCTCATATAGTTTCCTTTTCAATATTCTGTATACTTCATAAAGAATGCTACCTTCATTTCTTCCCAATCATTGATAATGTCCTGACCTAAGCCCAGAAACTATCTTAATGTAGACTCCTTGAGAGTTTTAGGAAACTATTTGAGCCTATGGGCATCCATGGTGTAGTGGTAACAACAGAAAAGGATATCAAACTCAAAGAGAAAGTTATCTGGATCTTCGGTCACTAGGCCATAAAATTTGGGAAGCACTGAAGATGGAATATTCTTGAGGTTGTGATTATCATGTTGGTTAGTAATGGGAAATGGAAAGGTAGGGGGTTTTCCATCTTGGGCAGACACTAAGGAAGTCCTTGTGGTTGGTAAATTACTAGAGGTAGTGTATTTTCTTCTTGATTGTCTCGGTATTGGATTCTGAGATTGGCCAAGGCTTCTGCAAACAGATTAAACTCAAGTTGACCTTCTTAGAAGGTGAAAGTTCAATGGATCACCTTCAAAAGATGATGATGACGATGCTAATACATGAAGGTTTACAATTGCATCCATGAAATGACCTTCCTCTTTGTCTTCTTTTGGTACAAAGATATCTCCTAAATGGTTGTTGGGGTAGTTTGGTAAGTACCTTCCTAGAGCATTTCTTCTTCTTCTATGCATACAAATAAATGAAAGATTGTGGTGGTGGAGTGAAAGAATTTTTGATAGAAAACTCTATTTAAAAAGGATGTACATGCTTGAATTGAATTCTACAAATGGCTAAGTAAAATAACTTGGCTCGACACCGTCCCAGGAAGCGGTGCCAAAAATGATCGGTTCTATTAAGGTATCAAAAACTTAGGCAGTTACCATGACCCAGGGATTGGACATCCGACTGAGTAGCTATCCTCCTTTATATAAACTCATTTAATATATCATCCCAAGGACGTATTACTTGAAAGATGCCAAAAAATTATATGCACCAAGGATTCTTACTCAGACCACGCTATGGCTATAGGAAACAAATTACTTTGAAAAGAAACTATTCTATAGTTGCAATAAGAAAATTGCTTTGAAGGAAACTATTCAACAGCTGTAAAGAATGTTGGAAAGGAAATGTAGAACTGAAAGCACTAAAGGAATACTACAACTTGGAAACACAAAGAATTTAAAATGCAATTATAATGCTTCAACCATTCTGCTTCTTTGGTTGTAGGAAGTACTAGACTAACCTATGACTTTGGCTACAGGAACTGTGTTAACACCAGAATTACGATACCAAGATGCAGGAAACTTAAACTACATGCAAATGATCCTAACTAGTTATCAAACATTCCTCACCAAGTGGGCCCCCTTGAGTGAGTATCTAAACTCAATTATATTGAACTAAAGATTAGCACTTCATTTTCTATTGATTGAAAAAGTGAATTACAAGATTAACTGTAAAGAAATAGAATGTAAACTATAACTAATAATACCCTCCTTCTCAAGCAGGAGTGGGGCTTTATTTAAAGAAGAAAAAACATTTAAATTTTATCTAATCATGCCATAGAGATAGGCAGATATTTTATTACAATCCTATTAAACATGAAAGGAAACTATAAAACTGGAGATAGAATAGATCCAGGAAAGAGGAAAGAACTATTTCTGACAAAAAAAAAATCTAACTTCCCACTCTCTCCTAGATTTCTTTAGAGAATTCATTATGTTGTCTTGGTCTTTTATCAACCGCTGCCACCTTCATCACCTCGGATCCACTTGTTGGTGTTGCGCTTGAGGTTTCTCTGTGTGCACCTGTTGTAAGACCGGGTTGAGCGTCCAGCGCATGGGTGTGTTTTACCTGGTCAAGGCGACGGTTCCTAAACTAATGCGTTGCATTCCAGATGTTAGGATAGAGACATTTATGATAATAAACACCAAAATACACATACATTATTCATGTTTAAATAGATAATTCATTCAAAGAGACATAACCATAATCCCAAAGTAATATAGCATTTTCATCCAAGCATAGCATATTTAAGTGTCTTAACCATAAAATAGATCTGGTGGTAGTATGCCACATAATAGAAAATATAAGTAAAAATTATTTGGAAAAGTATGATGAAAGGAAGGAAAAGATCTTAGTAAAAGCTATCCTATGGCTTTTAAAATATGACATTAATATGCCTCATCAATCCCAACAGACACCTGAAACATTGCAGTTTGCAAAAGAGAGAAATACACAATTTGTCTAACATTTAGTCAGAAAACACATCATGACATGATAAATACGATTCTAGAAAGACTAATAAAATTTAGTGATAAACTCATTTATAGTAAGCACTATGCAAAGTAGTTTATCTAATAAAATTACTAACAATACTATAATTAAATTTTCCGAAATTAAATGCACATTAAGCCTCTATAGATTAATTTATAAAATCTACCTTATATAAATTAATCTATTTAATAATTATTAAAAACCAAATATAATTACAAGTAAAAGTTTATGTATAAATACGAACAAAAGTAGGTGAAGGTATCCATCTATTTATAACAACGTTCAATTAAACATACAAAGTTGTCACTAAAGATATATTATAATTACACAAATAAACCCATGCAAATACTTGCTTTCTAAATCAACGTTACAACCCCTATCCAAGGACGTTACTAATACAGCTTTACTAATACGATTAATATTCTAAAATCAATATTAATAATAACATTATATATTAATCACTAATTTTAATTAATAGTTACTATTAATTATAATATTGATGACAATAGTACAATATTCATTATTAAAGATATTAATAACACTAAATAAAAGTTAATGATAACATTTAAACTAAACATAACTAAAAACTTAATAATAAAAGTAATAATAACTAAAGTTATTATTTAAACTTTTAATAAAACTAAAATATAAATTAAATCTTTAAAAAAAAAACCTTTTAAATAAAACTAATTTAAAACATTAAGTGGGGGGTGTGGCCCCCACGGGGTCATAGCCCCACAGGCTCCCCCGCGGCCCCCCTCTTTTCTCTCCCTTACGGGAGTAATCCCCTCAGGGAGTATCGCACGGCCTGCAGGCCCCTGTGGTCCCCCTTGGGAGCCGCACAGGGTTTTGCAGCCTACAAGCCCCTGCGATCTCCCTTGAGCCACGAGGTGGAGTGTGTGGGGGGTGTGGTGGCCCCAGCCACCCACCTCCAACACTTTCTTTTTTTTATTAAAAAAAAATTTAACAAACGAAACTTGTTTTAAATATCTTTTTTTCCAACCAATTACTTTCCTTTTATAAAGGACTGTATTATTATTATTTTTATTGCTGGTGAATTTTCTAGCAACCCCATTTATTTTATTCTTTTAACTGTATTTTCCCAACAACATATATTTACAAATATTTTTTTAAAAAAAAACAAGAATGATGATTCTCTCTATTTTCTTTTAACCAAGGATATATATATATATATATAATTTTAAATGGAGGAAGACAATTAACCTCAAAAAGGAAATTAAAGAAGGATTTTTCTTAAAGCCGTGAAATTGATACAAACAAGAAAAAGACAAGTATTAATATTTGATTTCAAATGAAAACCTTGCATGCAAATTTAACCTATATTATTGTTTTCATGTAGATCTGGATCTGGGGTTTGGGAAAGAACCTGATAAGGGTAAAATTTCTTCTTTCCAAGGTAAAGCATCAACAGATCTGAAGGTTTAATCCCATTCTTTTGCAAAAATACAAATTTATCTCAAAGATATTTTTTACAGATTTGAAACCCTAAGGCCAAAATTGAAAACTAAATCATTCCAATTCAAAACCCTGATGCCCATATACAACCAAAGCATTTTAAATGAAACCCTTTTGCCCAAAACATAGATCTAGCATGCAATCAAGAAAGAGAAACCACTGAATTGATCCAATAACATATTCCTTCAATTTTAATCAATAAAATCACATAATAACAAACAAGAAAGATTCAAACAAAGGATCCTAGCATTCCAAATGCATAGAAGAGAGAGATCTAGAAACTAGAATTAACAAGATCAAGATCCTATCTTAGTAACTGATGAGAGGAAACAAATCCAAATCTAAAGCAATGAAGAATTCAAAAATGCTTCTTAGCTTTCCACAAAGCTCCAATCACCTAATTTTTCCTTCTCCCTGATTGAACAACCTCCAAAATGGCTTTCAATCCAAAGATATAGATAACCAGGCAATTAGGTTTTCAAAAAGTAAAACTCTAATGGAATATTAATTATTTAATTAAAAATTAAAATAAATGCTTTATTTTCAATTTTCACTTAAAGCATGCACATCTCAACTTTATAATATAAAAGCAAGGTCATAATTGAAAATGCATGAGAATATTTCTATTTAAATAAATCAATTAATCATGCAACTTAAATAATACTCAATAATTCAACTTTGCACAATTAATTACAATAATTGAATTTAATATTTATTAAATCTCAATTATTTAAATCAAGACTTAATAATTAACTCAAATAATTAAATATAGGCATTTAATTATTAAATATTTGTATATTTTATATATCAATGTTTTAACCTTATTAAAGGTGCAATAACTAACATTAATATTTACCATAAATAATCATTAAATAAATCAAGCCAAAAGCATCATTAAATCAACTGAAACCCATCTAATCAGAAAAACAACTAAAACATAGAATCAATCGAAACAGACACACAAGCACACACAGAAAGGCTCATGAATCCACCTCACTTGACAGATTTTGACAGGGTAGTCAATCATATTCTTGTCCATTTCTAGGACAAAATAAGGGTTTAGGGTATGGATTTAGGCCTAAATATTATCTCCCCTCTCTTACCATTGAGATATTGTGATAGGGAACGCTCACTCCTGCCAATTCAGGGAAGACGTAGCGTGGTACCTACAAAATTGTCATCACAAAGATGAACATATGCATACATACAATATAGAAAAAAAGGTTAAGACTAGTTTATCATATGGATCTCGCCGAAGCAAGTAACTACAACTTTGTCCCATACCATACCAAACACAGAGACCAGTAATGTAAAACATAACAACAATTCATGTGCATATAGATATAGGGGAAGTATTGTTAGAAAACCATAATCAAAATGACATTATAACATATACATAACCAATATGAAATAACCATAAATCATATGCATGTAGATGATATAATCCAACTAAACAATGGATCAATAACATATTGAAAAGTAATACATGAATATCCTCAAAATCAACTGAAATAACTAACACATACATACAAAGGTCTAAAAGAGTTCAGAAACTAAAACAGAAAGGAAAACTAAGGGATGGGTATTACAACATATGGGAAAATCTATCAACCCAAAATTACTCTCTCTCAATATAATCTTCTCAATATCCTCAACACAAATTTCCCTAAAGCAGTAGGTATTTTCACATAGAATCTCTCCCCCTTTGGCAACAATGGAAAAGGGTGTCATAACTCTTCTTTAATCTTCTGTAAGGTGTAGCTTTTTCAAATCTTCATATCTAACAGCCAGGTGCAAAATCACCCTAATGTGCTCTATAGTGTTCCTGCGATCACTCCCCTTAAGGAGTAGATCCATACATCAAGTCCAGAAAATGATATAGCTCTCAAAGCCACTGGACTGATGCATGCATGCATCAATTAATTTCAACAAGGAGGGGCTATTACGCCAAGAATGCTTTTAAGATATTCAAAAACATCTTTTGGCAAAGGTTTTGTAAATATCTCTACTATATGTTCCTTTGCGCTATTATACTCCAGTCTAATCTCTTTCACTGCTACCTTGTCCCTCAAGAAATGATAATAGAAATATGTTTAGTCTTTGAATTCATTATAGGATTCTTCAACATATTCACTGTGCTAGTGTTATCACAATGGATAACCACTAGCTCTTCAAAAATTATTTCAATGTGCTTTAGCATTTGTTTCATCCAAACAACTTGTTTACAATTTATAACAGCAACAACATACTCGGATTTAGCAATAGACTAAGCAATACAGTCCTGCTTCTTACCTAACCAAGAAACTAGCCTTTTCCCAAGGAAAAATTCTCTACCGCTTGTACTCTTTCTATCATCCACATTACCTGCCCAATCAACATCAGTATAAGCCCATAAAATAAAGTCATTTGATTATTCATACCATAATCCATATTCTATTGTTCCTTTCAAGTATCTTAAAATTCTTTTCATAGCAGCAAGGTGTGTCTCTTTAGGATCTGCTTGATATCTTTCCACAATTTCAATTGCATTCAAAATATCTGGTCTGGTGTGAGTTAGGTATTGTAGACCTCCAATCATCGATATGTACTTTGTCTGAAAACACTTTGAGTTTCATCATTACTAGTAAGTTTGTAACCAGTCACCATGGGTGTCCCAACAAGTTTAAAATCTTCCATTCCAAACTTCTTCAACATTTCCTTTACATACTTGGTCTAAGATATAAAAATATCATTCTTACTTTGATTAATTTGCAAACCAAGAAAAAATTTCATCTCACCAACCATTGACATTTCAAATTCATTTTTCATTTCTTTAGAGAACTTTTTACTCATTTTATCATTGTCTCCAAAAATGATATCATCAACAAAAAAATTTATGATTAAGATTCCATCTCCACTAGTTCTTAAATATAGATTACTGTCTACATTACCTTTTCTAAAACCAAGACGAAGTAGATACCTATCTATTCTTGCATACCATGCTATCGGTGCTTGTTTTAGTCCATAAAATGATTTCTTCAACTTACATACCATGTCTTCATCTTCTGTCAAAGGAAATCCATCAAGTTTCTCTATGTATACTTCTTCTTCCAAATCTCCATTCAAGAATGCAGATTTCACATCCATCTGATGTACTTTAAATTATTTATATGTATCATAAGAAAGAAATAATCTCACAGCTTCCAACCTAGCAACATGAGCAATTTTTTCTTCAAAGTCTACGCCTTCTTGATGCGAGTAGCCTTTACAAACTAGTCTAGCCTTATTTCTTACCACTATTCCTTCCTTGTCCATTTTGTTTCTGAAAATCCATTTAGTTCCTATCACATTTTTTTTTAGGTCTTGGAACCAATTCCCAAGTATTGTTTTTCTTTATATGTTCTAGTTCTTCTTGCATAGCTTTAGTCCAAGATTCATCTCAACATGCTTCTTCAGTATTTTTTAGTTCAACTTGAGAAATCAAACAAATTTCATCTCTTACTTTAGATCTTGTCATCATTCCTTTACTTGCATTACCAATGATTTGATTTTCAGGATGGTTTTTCTTAACATACCTTGGAGTCTTAGGAGTCTCGATAAGCTCAATTGATTCATCTTCAATCTCATCATCAACCATCAAACGTTTTGTAGCTTCAGTAGTGACCTCTTTTATCTTTGCAATCTGTCCACATTCATACATTCTTTCCTGAATCTGAAAATTTTCATCTATCCTCACATTAGCGCTTTCAATCAAATTACTCGATCTCATATTGAAAAAATTAGATGATTTTCTCTTAGTAGAATAACCAAGGAAGATACCTTCATCACTTCTAGCATAAAAATTCCCTATCTCATCATCTCTTTTGATATAGAATCTACTCCCAAATATTTTAAAATATTTTACAGTAGGAGTATGATCAAACCATAATTCATAAGGAGTCTTACTTGTACCTTCTCTGATCTGAATTTTGTTCAAGGTGTACACTGAAGTACCTATAGCCTCTTTCTAATGAACATGTCATACATTTCCTTCTAGCAGCATAGTTTTGGCAGCATCTAATATTGTTTTGTTTCTTCGCTATGTTATCCCATTCTGTTGTGGTGTCCTGGGAGCATATGTTTGTTTGAATATTCCATGCTCTTTGCAGTAGGTATTAAATAATTTTGAAGTAAACTCACCACCTCTATCTGATCTTAAACATTTTATCTTCAAACCAAATTCATTATCAAAATTTTCTTTGAATAACTTGAATTTTTCAAATGCCTTAGATTTCTCTCTCAAATATGTGACCCACATCATTCTATAAAATTCATCAACAAAAAGTATAAAGTACCTTTCACCATAATAGGATCTTACTCTTGTAGGAAAACACAGATCTGTATGTACCAGATCCAACTTTCATTTTGTTGAATAAGATTTTATTTTAAAACTGCTTCTAGTATGCTTCCCCATAACAAACTCTCTACACATAGTGTTAGATGGTTTCACAATCTTAGGTAGATCTCTTACTGCATTTTCATACTTTCCTTCACAATGTTATCAAAGTTAACATGACAAAATCTTCTATGCCATAACCAACTGTCATCAACCTTCGCAATAAAACAAGAATCTTCAGATGTATTCAATTCAAATACATTACCTCTATATTTAGTACCAGATGTGATCAATTCTCCTAATTTACTTCTGATAGAACATTTCCCATCAATGAATTTCAATTGATAACCTATGTCAACTAGTTGTCCAACACTCAATAGATTATGTTTAAGTCCATTAAGAAGCAGTACATTGTCAGTATTAGTCTTTCCATCCAGAGAAATAGACCCAACTCCAATGATAACCTTAGGAGTATTGTCATCAAATCTAACAACACCACCATCATATCTTTTCAAACTAAATTTTTTTTTATTTGTAGTCATATGATGTGAACAACCACTATCTATAACCCATTCAGATTTATTTTCAACATGAGATAATAAGGCTTTTTATTCATGTATAGGTTCATCATCCTTAATAGAAATAAATCCAATTTCATCATAATCAAAATCATTGTCATCAGAAATACCTTCACTAGCATAATAACATTCCTTATCTTATGAATGATTTGATTTGTAAAACTTAGGTTTGTGTTTTGGAACCCTTGTAGGACATCGAGATGAAAAATGACCAATCTTGTTGCATGAAAAACATTTCAAATGTAATTTGCCTTCAAATTTACTCTTACCTCTCTTTTCTCTTCTAGCGATCAGGGATACCACTTCATCTAGCTTTCTTTCTTCCTCTTTTATTTGTTCCCATTCATAAGCATAATCTCCAAGTTCTTCTCTTATGTCACTAGTGGTGGTGCTTCCAATTCTAGATAAGGTCTTTTTGTTTCTATGCACAGTCGCCTTGAATGCTGACTCAACTTTAGGTAAAGAATCTCCCAGTTCTAGGGCCTCAAAAGTAGTTAGCTTTCTAATCAACATCTCTCTATTGAAGTTTGGTGTTAAGGGTATAATCTCCTCTATAGCTTGTACTTTAGTTTTGTATGCAAGTGTCAGAGATCTGAGAATTTTCTCAATCACTTCTTCTTAACTATAAGTAGCTCTAGAGTTTCTAATGCCAGTAACCACTTTAGTAATTCTCTGTGCATATGCTCTAATGTTATCATCATCTTTCATTTTCAATGATTCCATCTTTGTCTTCTATTTTTGTAGCTTTGCCTATTTTGTAAACTTATCTCCCTCATACAGTGCTTCCAATCTTGTCCAAATTTCATGCGTAGAATCTAAGCATTTTACTTCTGTGAATTCACCTTCAAAAAGTGCATTGATCAATGATTCCCTTGCAACCATATTATATGAAAATGACTTCTTTTCATCTTCGGTAGATTTATCCAATTTATCCTCAGTCTTTATATTTTCCTTTCTTTTTGTTATCATCCAGTAGTCAATTTGCAAACATAGCAAATGTGTTCTCATCTTGTTCTTCCAACTATCAAAGTTTTCAGGATCAAATTTTGGACTATCCTTCCTGTAGTAAGTCATCTTAAAGATCACCTCAAGTTGTTAAGCTTTCTCTCTAAGGACCAGTAGTTCTGATACCAATTGTTAGGAATAAAAATCCACAAGCACAACCGAGAGGGGGGGGGGGTGAATCAGTTGTGATACAAATTATTAAACTTTAAAATTTATAAACAAAAACTACAAATCAAATGATAACACAGTAAATGCCAACACAATACCACAATCCTTGTTGTTGATGAAACCCTATTAAAGGTAAAACCCCGGTGGGAATTAGCACCCACAAATGATGTACTAAGAGTATAGTATCCTTGTTAAAAGATTTAGCCTTGTTAGGAGATTATTACAACATTACAATACATAGTCCATGTTAAAGGGTAGACCCTGTTAGGAGTCAAGAGTAACAGTGGGCTCACTACCTAAGCACACTACCCAAAGAAGGTTAAAGCCACCCTCAAGGATTAACAATCCGAACAAGTGTATATAAGAAATATACAATCTAGTAAACTGTCTGATAGAAATTGACTTTGCTTGGTCAGTTCCAATGAAGTACTATAATCACAAACTCTACTCTACATCTGGCAGCCAATCAAGCTTCAAAACTTCCACACTTCTCTGTCTTTTAATTACCTTCACATCACTCTCACATACCACTTCTTTTCAAAAGAAAAGATCTCTCATATATACCCTATTAAAAATAATTGATTAGGTTGGCCAATTAAGCTTTCCTAATATACAAATAATTATTTAACCGCTTGCTAAGATACACAAGGTACCTAAAAAAAGTAAACATTAATTACAATACATCAGATATACTCAAAGATCCACAATCCATGCTCTCAATCCATAATACACGTTACATCTCTGAAATCGGCCACAAATAGATCTTCTTCAGAATACACACCATAGCTAACGTTACCAACAATCACATGACTAGCGATCAGCAACAAACATTTCTCAATGTGTCTTCTGTCATCCCTTAAGCTTGCATAACCTGAATCATCATTGCCTATAAGATATACCCAAAAGATAGAGACCTACTCTATCTAGTATCACTATCATGGTCCAGAAACTAGTCTTCACCAAAACATCTATAACATCACCAATATGAAATATTAAGTGGAGCAACCTTAGGAGTAAGGTCATCACACATCCTTCTTCATATCCTTATCTTCGATCATTCTGATTCATTCATACAGTGTTCGTATACTTCTGTCAGTCATCATACAATAGTAATAACTAGTTTGTTCACTCCACAGAAACATATGTTGAAATCAATGACAAAACATGAATGCCAACAACATTAGTAGTACCCAATTTTGATATCATCCAACAAACCCTGCCTCTTTTTTGATTTAACCTTCACAAATTGCTTAGGGTCAGCAACCACATGTTCAGCTTTAAATCCTGAGTGGTGCCCCAAAGGAGCAGGAATTGAACCAAATATCAAACCAAATGCATTTTTTGACCCAAAATACCCACCGTAACTATTGTAGGCATATCTAGTCTTCTCAAAAAAGGAGAATTATCGATCAATTTTATCTACTAAGAAAGAAGTCAGACACATTCTAGAGTAGTTGAATGGGACCCACCAAGAGGAGGAACAGAGGCCTCCCTGACTGCAATTTTCCACATCGAAAAAAGCAGTAGAAATTTTTCCCAGGGGGAAAAACCCTCCAAAGAGTGAGGAAGAGGAGCACACAGAGGCCTTGTTCCAAAAGAAGAAACACTTGCACATGGGGTCAAGATACTGTAGATCCGAATTGCGCAAGTGAATTGACTCAGCCACAGACTTCCATCTAGGAAAGGCCTTCTGAAAGGTAGCAAATTTTGGAAAAATTTAGGAGAGCGAGGCTTTTTTAAGATAGAAACTTATTAATATCTTTTAAAGATATATTAAAAAAAGAAGGGTAGTATTTATATTATTTATTTATTTTAAAATAAATAAATAAATATAAATAAGATAATATTTATTTCTAAATAAAACAATTATTTTTATTTATTTTAAAGAAAGAAAAAGAAAAAATGAAAAAAAACCAGAGTGGGGGCCACGTAACCCCATTACTAAGATTTACTTTTATTATTTATTTTAAATAAAGATTAAGTTAAAAATGAGTTATGTCTATCTTATTTATTATTTATTTAAAATTTGAGTAGATTAATTAGTTTAAAATTTATTTTTATATTAGTTTATTTATAAATGTTTATAGTTACTAGCTTATATATACCTATATATATATAATACGCCGAGAGTAATCCTTCTCGAGTGCGCCTATTTTTCGTGTGGGTTAGGGATGATAATTTAAAATAGGTGCCTCGAGAAGGATTACTCTCGGCGTATTATATATATATATAGGTATATATAAGCTAGTAGCAGTCGCGGCGCAACATGAAAGACATTTTCTATTAGGGTTAGGGTTTGGGTTACGTTTACAGTTACAGTTAGGGTTAGAGTTAGGGTTAGGGTTATGGTTACGGTTACGGTTAGGGTTAGGGTTAGGGCTAGGGTTAGAGTTAGGGTTACGGTTATTTTTAGCGTTAGGGTGATTTTTAGCGTTAGGATTAGGGTTAGGGTTAGAGTTAGGGTTAGGGTTAGGGTTAGGGATTAGAGTTAGTGTTAGGATAAGGTTGGGATTAGAGTTAGGGTTAGGGTTAGATTTAGGGTTAGGGTCAGGGTCAGGGTTAGGGTTAGGTTATGGTTATTTTTAGCGTTAGGGTTAGGGTTAGGGTGATTTTTAGCATTAGGGTTAGGGTTAGGGTTAAGGTTAGGGTTAGAGTTAGAGTTAGGGTTAGGGTTAGAGTTAGGGTTATTTTTAGAGTTAGAGTTAGGGTTAAGGTGATTTTTATGATTAGGGTTAGGGTTAGAGTTAGAGTTGGAGTTAGGGTTAGGGTTAGGGTTAGGGTTGGATTTAGAGTTAGAGTTAGAGTTAGAGTTAGGGTTAGGGTTAGGGTTAGGGTTAGAGTTAGAGTTAGGGTTAGGGTTAGGGTTAGGGTTATTTTTAGAGTTAGAGTTAGGGTTAGGGTGATTTTTACGATTAGGGTTAGGGTTAAGGTTAGGGTTATTTTTATGATTAGGGTTAGGGTTAAATTTACGGTTACAGTTAGGGTTAGGGTTAGGGCTAGGGTTAGAGTTAGGCTTAGGGTTATTTTTAATGTTAGGGTTAGGGTTAGCATAATTTTTGGTGTTAGGATTAGGGTTAGGGTTAGAGTTAGAGTTAGGGTTAGGGTTAGGTTTATTTTTAGCATTAGGGTTAGGGATTAGAGTTAGTGTTAGAATAAGGTTGGGATTAGAGTTAGGGTTAGTGTTAGATTTAGGGTTAGGGTTAGGGTCGGGGTTAGGTGAGGGTTATTTTTAGTGTTAAGGTTAGGGTTAGTGTGATTTTTAGCGTTAGGGTTAGGGTTAGGGTTAGGGTTAGAGTTAGAGTTAGGGTTAGGGTTAGGGTTAAGGTTAGGGTTATATAGGGTTAGAGTTAGGGTTAGGGTTAGGTTTATTTTTAGCATTAGGGTTAGGGATTAGAGTTAGTGTTAGGATAAGGTTGGGATTAGAGTTAGGGTTAGTGTTAGATTTAGGGTTAGGGTTAGGATCAGGGTTAGGTGAGGGTTATTTTTAGTGTTAAGGTTAGGGTTAGTGTGATTTTTAGCGTTAGGGTTAGGGTTAGGGTTAGGGTTAGGGTTAGAGTTAGAGTTAGAGTTAGGGTTAGGGTTAGGGTTAAGCTTAGGGTTATATAGGGTTAGAGTTAGGGTTAGGGTTATATAGGGTTAGGGTTAGGGTTAGAGTTAGAGTTAGGGTTAGAGTTAGAGTTAGGGTTAGGGTTAGGGTTAGCATTAGGGTTACAATTAGGGTTAGGGTTAGGGAGATTTTTATAGTTAGGATGTATGGTTATGGGTTAAGATTAGGGTTAGGGTTAGGGTTAAGGTGATTTTTATAGTTAGGGTTTGGGTTAGGGTTAGGGTGATTTTTAGGGTTAGGGTTAAGGTGATTTTTAGGGTTAGGGTTAGAGTTAGGGTTAGGGTTAAGGTGATTTTTATGGTTAGGGTTTGGGTTAGGGTTAGGGTTAGGGTGATTTTTAGAGTTAGGGTTAGGGTTAGAGTTAGAGTTAGAGTTAGAGTTAGGGTTAGG
>MU227827.1:558605-581266 GCA_018584345.1 Thuja plicata | reverse complement strand
TTTCAGTATGCAAGATGTGACCTTGAAGGAACACTTGTCTAATACATTCAGTATGAATGCACAATGTAATGATCGTTTATGAATATGAAAGTGTGAATTTGATCAAAACTTAGAGTACAAATATAATATGATAATATGAATGTAATAGCAATGTATTCATTTGTATTGGCTGAACAGTAATGTTAAAGGAATGTATCTTTATGCAAATTTTACTTTACTGTTATTATCCCGCATGCAAAATTTTGGGTAACAGTTAGAATGATAGAAAATTACAAATTGACCTGGTAAATGCAATCTCCTATTGCTGATATAGATCCAATTTAGCTTACATAAAAATATTATCACCTAATTGTGATTGAATAATACCTCTGATTCTCAGTATGATCTATTCTTGGTTCTTGATAACCAAATTCACCTTTTGTTGTTCCTATTCTTGAAACTCTCAATCTGATCCATAGATGTACTCATCTAATTGATTCATGTTCTCCTCTCTCTTCACATCATCTATTCATCCATAATAATGAATGATTGCATCATCTATTTATAGATGGATTGACTTCATCGAGTTTTGATAAAAACAATGTTAACTCTAAGATCAGGTTTACAACTTATACCTAGATCTCCTAGTCTATGTGTTTTAAATTAGTTAGACTGATTAAAGCACTTACATTCATGTATCTTGTCCCTAAAGAAATGGATTTAAAAAAATTAAATATCCTATAAATAGAATACACTTTCTTTATCTGACATGGAAGTTAGATCCACTTTTTGCTGGCTACAACTGACTTTCGGTTCTTTCTGTCGGTCATGCTTGACTGTCCTTTGGTTTTGTTCTATCGGTTGCACTGTAACTGTCTTGTTGATCTGTACTATAACTTGCATATTTGGTTCCTTTGTCGGGTTCCACTTTATCTTTCTGCTTTGTGATTTTGGTATATACACTAACTTGTGTCGTCGGTTCTCTATGCACTTAGTCATCTTCGGTGATCTCTTAGTATTTGATCTTTGGTTTTCTCATTTCTTGTCTTTCGATGTAAGCTTACCAAAAGAGTTGTTTGCATACTAATGGAAAATTAATGTCATCAGTCTCCCCCTTTGACATTAGTATCAAAAACTGATATGTGCAAAATACTAACAAAATGTTAAGTACATACAACATATATAATCCTTAGTCATTTAATGACTCCCCCTATGTATATGTCGGTGTATTTGTACATATGATGTCTTTCCTTATACATATCATTTTCATCATTTTTCTTCTTTGTACTCATACTATCATTTTTCTCATATAACTATACAATATACATATCATATTTACCATTTTCCCATCTGAATGAATGAATGTACATATCATCATTTTCCCCTTTTTTGATATTTAGGGAAAAGGTCTTTACCTTTAGAGCTTACCAAAAATATGGGAATGTGAATTCTTCATGTCTTCCATCATTTTCTCCCATTTTTCTTTGATGTTCTCCAGATCCATGTGCTCGCGTGTGATCTTTGAATGCATGTTGTAGATGTTGTCTGCTACAGACATCTCGGGAGTTGCAATTAGTTGCCTTGCTGAACTAATATATTGTTGGAGCAGTGTAAGATTCGGCAGAAATTGAGCTTGAAGCTTGGTTACTTCTTCCCTAAAGTGTGTTTCTACCTCCCATAGCTCTTTCCTTAACCGTTTAATATCTATGATCTTCTCATAATGCAGTTTAACTGCATTGTCTCCATCGGTGGTTAAGCTTTATGCACTATTTTCTAGATCTGTATCCAGCTTTGCAATGTTGTCACTATTCTCCTTAGTGAACTTTTCTATTGTGCTCAAATTTTGAATTAAGGCTATAGCTTTAGATATGATTGGATCTAATTCAAATATTAATTCTGATATCTTTACCTTATTTAACGCCACTTCTTGGTTGATGTTCTCAATGAGCTTCTATTGGTACTTCATCTTGGCTCTCTCCTCTATTTCCTTCTCATCATCAATGTTCTGAGTTGTGATTGTGTTTGTGAGGGTAGCTAATTGATCAAGTATAGGATTTCTTTTATCAATGTCAACATTGGGAACTATTTGATGTAGAATGTTTTGTGTTATCTCCAGTACCATGGAGTCCCTGTGTTGTTTCTTCATCTTTTCCTGCAATGCCTTCCTCTGGCATATCTCTTCATATTCCTATAATGCTTCAAAGTCAAGTGTAGAGGGGTCACACTTTGGTATTTCTATGAGTTCATCTAGGGTGACCTCTAACTTGTTCTTCTTTGATTTCTTCTTCTTCTTCTTCTGTGACTCAGTAGAATGTAAAACCATTGCCAATTTCTCAGCCTTCTCTATTGTGCTCGATGAAGTGACCTATTGTGCTTCTTTCTACTACCTAGCATCAATGTCAGCTCATCGGGTGTCTACAAAAGTCTCCAAATTCTCCTTAACATCAGTGTTAGTACTCTTGTCAGTTTCCTCAGGAGTACCATATTTTGATTTATCTCCTTCATTGGTGTCCTTTGCTTCATCAGTCTTGGTTTCTGCATTCTTGTCTTGAGTATCTGAATCTTGTTCCCTATCTCCTCTAGTAACCTTATTAGTGTTGGTTAGATCTTGAGTATCTCCAATGTCTTTCTGAACATCAATGTATCCTTTTTTTCTTCTTCCCTTGCATCCTTTGGAGTATCCTTCTTAGGTGACTTGCTTGATTCTTGCATGATATTGATAGCTTGTATCAATATTGGTAGTTTGCCTAGAATGTTCACCTATGTTGTATCAACTGTTGTGTCCTGCTCATCAGTTTTGTCCTTTTCGGCAGTGACATCTTCATCCTTATTCACTTCCTCTATTGGGTCATCGGTAATGTCTATGACATTAGTGTCCATAATGTTGTCATTTGTGGTGTCTTCCCATGTTTCATCTACAATATTTGCATTCTTGTTGCCTGTTGTATCATCTTCTTCTTTATCTAACTCAATAGATGTGTCATCTTGAGTTGCCTTGTCAACATCTTGTTGTTGAAGGTCTTTGTCGGGGTTGTCCTCCTCAGTACGTTTGTTCATGATCTTGCACCATTTCTTATGGTTGTCTTTCTCAAGCTCTATAATATTTCCTTCAAGGAGTTTATATGCTCTTAGCTTCAGTGAGAACTCCTTTTTTTACTTCTCCATCATCTTATAAATTTCAACCTTCTTTGATTCAGGTGGCATGAGAGAAACAAGTACTCTCTCTCTCTCTCTCTCTCTCTCTCTCTCTCTCTCTCTCTCTCTCTCTCNCGCTCTCTCTCTCTCTCTCTCTCTCTCTCTCTCTCTCTCTCTCTCTCTCTCTCTCTCTCTCTCTCTCTCTCTCTCTCTCTCTCTCTCTCATTTTTCAATGCAAATGTCCAACGGGAGTATAATCTATCCAAGAGTTCCCTTGGTACATAACTACCTTCAAATTGTACTGGTACATATTTGAAGTTGTACATTTTAGCTATCATGGCATCCTCAATTTTATTTTGATCTTCTAGATTTAGTTTCGGCCATCTTCTAATGTTTGGATCTGTAATAGATCTAGAGTTTGAAATGTATACACAAATGTCATAAATAGAGTTAGGTTATTTTACCTTGACACTTTCTTCTTCAATAGCTTCATCCTGCTCGGTGTCTTCTATATCCTCTCAGGTTCTTATGAATTTTCTTCCTTTCTTGTTTTTTCCTCTCTTTGGTGTGAGAGATTTCCTCTTGTAGGTCCTGACCTTTCCTTTCTTTAGAGGTGAAGGAGTAGAATCCTTTGATATTTTGCTTCTAGTCCTAGAAGCAGTTGTTGTCCTTGGCCTTTTAGTTGGTGGAGAAGGTGGTGAATCTAAATCTGTTTCTTCAGAGTCATCCTTTCCTTCATCTTTACCAACAAATAACTACTCTTCGATTTCTTCCTTTTGTCCAACTTATTCATCCTATTAAGCTTCTTCCTTGGTTGATGACAATATCTTTTTCAGATTCTTCACCATTTTGTCCTTATTCCTAACAATTTTCTTCACAACCAGGCTAGATTTGATTCTTGTCTTGGCCACTTCATATGTTCCAAATTTTGGTTTCTTCTTATCTAATGGTTCATTGATCAAGGCATCAATTGCCTTAGTAGCAAGATCAATGTTGATCTCATACTCTAACGGTTCTAACCATGTTGTCCTTGGTACAATAGGCTTGATATAAGTATTATCAATGTCAACCCTAAAGCATATCTCAGCCTTCAATGAGTTTCTCGGGGATTCTTACCCTCTTTTGTATTCGATCTTTGAATACATTGAATTATTCATCCATGACTGTCTCAAATTTATCACCCAGTGTAGCTATGTGCTCACTTATTTTCATGGTTATTAGCTTGGTGCTGTCCCATTTAACATCTCCAACTGATGGGAATGTTTCTTGAAAATAAAAGAAGATACACATTATTAGTGAGCCAAACTTACAAGTGTTTGAATTTGCATTCCTGATAGAATTTAAGTTTTCCTTCAACTAATTCAGGAGTAGCTTAGACAGGTCCAATTGTATTCCCTTCTTTACAATTTTGAATGATGTGTCCACTGCATCGGATGCTATGCTATTCAATATGCTTGCCTGGAAGAATTTATATCCTAGAGCACATGCACCAAACTTGATCTCATCATCGGTTATTGTTGTAACTTTCAGTCCTCTGCCATCCCATTTGGCTCCTATCATTTTCTTGTTCTCGGACTTTGGTGGATGCTTTAGTGCCTTAACTTTATCAATTATGGGGTAACCAATGACCGCATGAATGACGTCTCAGGTTATTACCTTTAGTTCATCAAGCCATAGCTTTTTGTTACGCATTCGGCTTAGCACTAACCAAATCCACTCAGTTTTGAAAACCTTCGGGAACATTAGGGAATTGGTGAGCCCTTTCACTTCAATATGTTTGTGCTCATCCTTAAGTGTTCTATCATCATTGCACAACTTTTTGTAAGCTTCTTCAACCTCTGATGTTCCTATTTCTGCAATCTTTCAGTGTATGAACGATCGAACATCTTCCACCAGTAAAACCCTAGCTGGGATGCGTGAAAATGCACCAGCATCATCGGGTTGTGAGGAAACCTCAGGATGGATCTTGTAATTGGGTTCCTCACATGTCAAATTCTTAATGAGTTTGAACTCATCTTTCTTTACGTTCTTGGATTTCACGATTCGTGAAGTCGAGGCCATTTTCAAATTTAGGGCTTCCTACGTAATGCATAAAAATAGAGTTTTCAGTTCTTTGGAACTTACTATTTACTATAGAGAATATTCCTGATCTTCTTAGGATTGTTGTTTGTTGAGTCGTGATCTCTCTGTTATCCCTTTGCTCTGTGCTCAAAAATCACCTTGGTCGCTCTCTCTGGGTGTCGTGAACAAATGAGTTTTTCTAATGCCCTATTTATAGTCATTGCCCTAAAATGCATGCCATAAATTCTTACCAACTCCTCAGGGTATGAAGACTTAGTTTTTTAGTGAATACTTTACTTCCTTCGATGATACTTAAAACATTTCAGAGCAGTCGCTGATCACTTTTCTTTTACTGACAGGTTTTGGTATTTTTGACAACTTGTCCATTTGCTTGTTTATCGACGAGGCTCAGTTTGTACTTAGAAACTTTTCTTTTAACCGACCCTTCTCAGTAAGTGTAGGCATTCTTTTCATTGAGAGTATACTGATGGGTATCAGTATATATGCCCAAAAGCATAGTTATCACAATTTTAACAAGTAATACTATGATGCATCTTTCTTTATGCTAATTTGGCATTATATCAACATATTATGGAACTGATCTAAAGTAATAGCTTGGGGTAATGCAGTTCCATACTTACTTGTTATGCTTAAGTTGGGGTGGTGATGTCACTGGATCCATTGGATGGGGTGTCACCATTTACATTTCTCATTCTATCTTCATCATTGCTTGAAGATTTTCTCCACATTTTGTCTCTATTCCTCCAAATATCTTCAATGGTGTTTCCATTGGGATATGCGCTTGTCTCTATCATTCAGTCTCTACAGTCTTTCTTGAGATGACCAACTTTATGACAGTGTAATCATGTCATTTCGGGGTTAGCCCAGCCTCTAGACTTTCTAGTCCATTGGCTCATACATTTTGTAGCTATGTGGCCATATCTTCCACATGTTGTACAATTTTTCCAAGTGTTTTAGTCCCATACATACTGATTACCGACTCTCTTCGGTTGATAGGAAGTTTCTTGACCTTTTGGCTTCCATGCTTGCCTTTTCTCTTTCCAACATTCAAGAGTTGTGTGCCCATTCATTTTGCATTTAGGATAGTATTTTTCCATGTAGGTTTCCTTCTTTGGTTTTTTCATCTCAGACTTACATTCATATGCTTTATGTCCTTTCTTGTTACATTTATAACAAAATCCTATGAATGAAGATGTAGATTTAGGAATACCTTTCATTTTGCCTCTGCATAAATTTGATGTATGGCCTTGCTTTCCATAGTGATTGCGTGTAAGATTTCTTGGTCTTGAATTTGTGTGGACATTATTTATATTAGCTTGCTTTTATGATTCTCCATTCTCAGTAAAACCTAGACAGGTATTGTAGTTGACTCTTTGTTGTCCTTCAAGAAAATCATCCATTCTTTTATTGCTCTCTTCAACCTTTTTGATAATTTCATTATGTTGTTGCTGAATTCATGTTTCATGTTTCAAATTTTTATTCTCATCCCTCATTTCACTGATAGCTTCTATTCTTTCAATGAGTTCAACATTTAATCTATTTTCTTCTTGACTCATAAGAATAATCGGATTTTTAATCTCATGGTGATGCTCTATAAGTCTTTGTATTTCAAACTCTTTTTCTTGTAGCTTTTCTGTGATCTTTCTTCTATCATCAATAGCTAGTGTTCTTTCTTGCTCATCTTTTCTATCATTATTCATGACATCAATCATCCTTACCATCTGTGTCTCTTGACTGATTTGCAAAGATTTAACTTGTCCAGCCAGATGTAGATTGATTTCAATTAGGCTTGTGATGCTTTCCTCTGATGAATCTGATGTTTTTCTTGTAGTTGATCCTGAAGACTCAAATAAATCTAGTATCTCTTCCTCATGATAATTTGTCTCATTAGAGCGAGATGCCATATTCTTTATTTCATCTAATAGTTGTCTCATACTGATTCTAGCTTCTTTATACTGTTCAAAGAACATCTGAATTTCAAGATTTTAAGTCTCAATATTTTTATCAAGTTTGTACTTCTCCATTGTATGATATTTTCTCTTAAGCCTTTAAACTTTCAAAGAAGAGACTTAGCTCTGATACCAATTGTTGGGATTAATGGGAAGTATGTACTGAGAGAGGAGGGGTGAATCAGTACCTCTATAACTTTTGTATACCTTTTATCAATTAACCTTTGTAATCAATTGTATATCCATTCAATCTGATTTATACTATCTTGATGTGAGTTATATCAAATCATAAAATTAACATACATGTGAACATTCATAGAAACATTCATGAAAGTAATTTGACACATAACACAAGATATAATATCGTAGAAAACTCCTATGAGGAAGTAAAAACTGTGGTGGGGATGGCACCCACAAAATCTTCACTATCTGCAGATTGGAAGGGGCCGGTTAAGGCTTACAATTTGATCACTTTTGATGATCTACCATGTTAGGAGTATCGGTGTACACCTGTTAAATTCTACTCTAGTAAGAGCTTTAGCAACATTGGTTAGTGTGCGCTCGGTTAAGAGATTTGTTGTTGGATGGTTAAATCCACCTTCCTTGAAAGGATTTTTATACTTTGCTCCACTTGTTAGAATGATAAAAAATTAAAAATTGACCTGGTAAATGCAATCTCCTATTGCTAATACAGATCCAATTTAGTTTACATAAAAATATTATCACCTAACTGTGATTGAATAATACCTCTGATTCTCGGTATGCTCTATTCTTGGTTCTTGATAACCAAATTCACCTTTTGTTGTTCATGTTCTTGAAACTCTCAATCTGATCCATAGATGTGCTCATCTGATTCATTCATATTCTCCTCTCTCTTCACATCATCTATTCATCCATAATAATTAATTATTGCATCATCTATTTATAGATGGATTGACTTCATCGAATTTTGATAAAAACAATGTTAACTCTAAGATTAGGTTTACAACTTATACTTAGATCTCCTAGTCTATGTGTTTTAAATCAGTTAGACTGATTAAAGAACTTACATTCATGTATCTTGTCCCTAAAGAAATAGATTTAAAACAATTAAATATCTTATAAATATATACACTTTCTTTATCTAACGTGGAAGTGAGATCCACTTTTTGCGGGCTGCAACTAACTTTCAGTTCTTTCTGTCGGTCATGCTTGACTGTCCTTCAGTTTTATTTTGTTAGTTGCACTGTAACTATCTTGTCAGTCTGCACTGTAACTTGCATATCGGGTTCCTCTGTCAGGTTCCACTTTATCTTTCTACTTTGTGATTTTGGTTTACACACTAACATGTGTCATCAGTTCTCTATGCACTTAGTCATCTTTGGTGATCTCTATTATGTATGTGGAGCCTAATCAAACTCAGGTTCTTTCGGCATGATTTCACCCCAGACTTATCTACAGGGGATTGGGGGTAGCACCCCCAAGCTTGGAGTCAAGGATCAGAGCCCCTTGTGGGGTCATGGGGCAGCGCCCCAGGCAGGGTCAAGGGGCAGAGCTTCTTGTGAAGGCTCGGCCATCAATTTTCTATTAGTCAGAGTACTTTTTTCCCTAATTAGGTTAAGTCAAAAATACTTGTGAAAAGGGCTTAGGGTTTGAGATTCGTTGGCATGAGGGATTTTTGTAGCTTCCTATGACGATATTGAGTTGCAGGTTTAAGATTGTAATCACTGGATAATAATAAAGACATTGGACTCACTATTGGTGGACGTAGCCCAGGGATTGGGTAACCACAAAAAAAATTTTGTAATATTGTCTTCTCTTCTGTGTGTTAATATTTGCATTTTTCTGCTTTTTATTCTAACAATCTCTTAGTATCTGATCTTCGGTTTTCTCATGTCTTGTCTTTCAATGTAAGCTTACCGAAAGTATTGTTTTTATACTAATGTAAAATTAATGTCATCATTTTTACATGAAGGTACATGTTCCAACTATTTTATTAATCTTAAGCATCGACTGGTGAAGACTTTCTTTATTTAGGAGGGCTAATTAGGACTATTAGGTCTCCTTGGCCTAATAGGGTTTTGGCACTGTATCTAAAGGTCAGGATTTGTGTCTTTTGGTTTTCACCCACCTCCATAAAGGGTATCGGGATGTTTTTTTTATAAATTCCTTTGGAACTTTTAGGACTTATCCATCAAAAACCCTCTACTTAGGAATACTAGTCGGGTAGGCCTAAAAGGCTTAAATTCACTATTTGGAACTTTGTGGTCTATTAGAGACTTGGAACTCTATAGTATGATTAAGGAGGATATTTGGGGAATTTAGGAATCCATATCCACTCCCTAACCTTGTGGGTTCCCCTCTAGCACACCTAATTGGATCAGTTGGATAAGGGATTACCTTGTCATTAGTATGGAATTGAACAAGAGGGTTTGTTCAATGATGTTGGTTATGGTTGGAATGAGAATAACATATTGAAGGTGTTGAGCCCTAGGGATTGAGATTATCATTTTAGAGGATTGAGGAACCTATCATATATAGGTTGAAGTACTCATAGTTAAGGGCTCTGCATCAATTGGTATCAGAGCTAGAAGCTCCTGAGAGTGTGAGGATTCCACACCAGAACCTAGCCCTATGATTTGGTTATTTGATTATTTTTGATGAGCTTGTTTTTGTAGGGTGCATTTCCACTAGATTTAGGTAGGTAGGCATGAATGTATGTCAAAGGGCTAGAGGAGATGGTCTTGTTTATTTTTGAAAGTCCTAGGGTGAGAGGCGAGAAAGGACTCCTAGGTGAGGCACAAGGAAGCAACATTGGAGGGTGGACTTGAGATGTTGGTGAAGCACCTTGAAAGCAGACAGTGTGAACTCCATTAATAGGAATCTAGATTGAAGACATGGTGGAAGAAGAGACATCAAAGAGTAAAGTAGACAAGAGGTGGAGACAAAGTTTAGAGATAAAGATGAACACCAAAGTTTAAGATGATGATTTCTGCCAAGATTTTTTTAGGTCACTTGATCCCACATTTCCAAGAGACTTGGAAATTTTTCAAGCTCGGGAGTATGGTGCATGAGAACCTAGGTACAAGGATAAGATATAGGATTTCAAAGGTAAAAATTTGGTTGTATTTGGTTCATTCATAATCTATGAGGTCATTTTAAAATACTTAAAGTATATGAGTCCTTTTGATGTACTTAGAAGCAAAATGTAACTTGTTTACAAGAAAATGCCAAGATTGTGCAATAAGGTCCTAATAGGTGAAATTGAGTCAAAATACACATGGAAGGAAAAAAAATTAAAAAAAATGATATAAAGTGTGTTAATAGATACATTTTTACGTGTTATATATGTCTATCCAATAATTTGAAGTCAATTTGCTAAAAATGTCAAAATTGTCCAAGATTGTAAAAGTTGTCAAATGCAACTTTTCAAAAAAGTTGCGAAAGTTACAAATAGGTTGTAAAGAAGGTGGTTGGTCAGTCCAAGGTGGTTAAATAGCTCCAAAATATCATGTAACTTTATAAAATGGTATTTTGTGGTTGATTTCAAAGGAGGAGGCAAGTTCGAGGTCTAATCCAAAAGTTGGTTGATCATTTACCTCTGACTGCTTCTCCATTTCTGCAGATTGGAGACAGTTGGGAAGTTTGAAAGAAAAGAAGTTGAAGAATCAATATTAATGGGATGGAAGAACATGGAAATAAAATTTTCACTGTGTAAAATAATGATAATTTGTTGTTCATGTGTAATTTATTGACTTAAAAGGTAGCTCTTTTGGTTATTTTCTGGGTACAGTAATGCTAGTTACTATTTTTAAGCACTTTTCTATAAAAGTGGATTGAATGCTTACTAAATCCTATTTGGAAGTATTTTATTATGAACTAACTTTGGTTTAAATAAATTTTGAGCACTTTTTGTGGTTTGTGGAGAGAGATCTAATGAATTTTCTAAAATTTGTTCATAAACCCTATGTTATAGGGTCTTTTGTAAAGGTTTGGTCATATCTTTGGTTTTAACCAATAGAATAAATTGATTATTGTTTCATTTTGAGTAGATTCGTTACTCTTTCAATATGAAATTGATTTTTAATCAAATGGTGTTGTTTAGAGTGAGCAATTTGATGTCCTATATGAGAATGTATGTATGTTTTTCTTATTCTATGATAGCGAAGTTCAGTCTCTGTACAGGGGGCATAAATGTTTATTGAACCATTGGTTCTTTACAATTTATTGATATGTTGGTTAAATCCTAGTTGTGAAAATTCTCACTGGAGAGATTTCAAAAATAATGTCTTGTCTATAAGCTATGGGTTACAAAGTGAGGGTTTAGAAAAATGTCATGTTAATGATAGTCACTATCATGATAGAGGTTGTTTGCAAGAGTTGGATTTGGTTCAATTGTAATCAAGACATGTAACATGATTGTTAATGATGAAATTTATTTTCTAAACAAAGTATGAATCCCTAAGTGTTTGGGTTCAAGGGTTTGATAATGTGTGAGGACACTAACAGACTTGAGGATAGTACCTTATCTATTTTGTGTATGATCTAATGATTTGGGAATGTATCTGATGGGAAAAAGGATCATTGAATGATATATGGGGAATCAATGTTCATGATTCTTGAAAATGGTAAGAGATGGTGATTGGATGAATGATTGGTATTAAGATCCAATAGTCTTGATGCCTAAGTCTTTGTATTAACCTCTAAGTTGTAGACATGGATTTGAACCACATGAATGAAAAATGTTAAGAGATAAGATGGTGATTGTATACTTGTGATTCCTTAGTAAGGTTGTTGTTTTGGATATGAGGAAGAGTCTAAATTTTGTATTGAAGAAAAATGGGTGTAACATTATATGAACCTAGAAAGGTGTTTGTAATCTGATTATGCCTCTCACATATTGGAAGGAATTGTGTCAAGTGGTTGGGTTTCATGGTTGATTTGGAGTCCTAGAAGGATTTTGGATGTTCCTCTTCATCACCTACTCAACCCTAATCTAAACTAGACACTCTTGTCTAGTCAGATATAGGGGAACAGTCTAAGGAAGTAAGTTCATTAGTTCATTTAATGATGCTAAGAAGAGACCCTTTTCCTGCAGCTTCAGGAAGAGGATGCATTTCTCACTAACATCATTCAGAATCATTATGGAATGAAGGATTAGTCCTTTGGATGTTCCTCTACCCATTAATGCTCCTTGCAGTCTTTGTATCCAGATTCAAAGTCATCCTACCTTCCTGCAGCCAAAAAACTTTACCATACCCTTCTTCCACATGAAATAAAAGTGTCTTCATTCACTGAAGCTTCCATGATTAAACTAACCAAATAGATTGAAGTTTCTCTAGGATGTTTCTTGAACATAAGCAATAAATTGATAGCAGTAGCTCTCTTTAGCCAAGTTGCTCTAGGATCATAAGAAATAATTTGCATGGGATTATGGAGATATGAAAGGATTATATCCCAATTTGTGTACCCATAGGATATATCTCAAGGAGGATAAACTGTCTGTCAGACAGTTTCAAATAAGAGTCAATCCTACTCTACAGGAGATAGTTAAAGCTGAATTGCAAAAATTACTCAATGTTGGTTTCATATACCCCATATCACACAACCAGTGGGTTTCTCCCTTAGTAAGAGTTCCAAAGAAAGGGGGTAAACGGAGGGTGTGTGTCAATTTTAGGGAACTAAATAATTCCACCAAGAAAGACCACTTTCATTTTCCCTTCATTGATCAAGTTTTGTTCTCTCTAGTAGGAAAGAAGTATTTTTCATTCCTAGATGGGTATAGTGGGTATAACCAGATCTAGATTCTCCCTGAAGATCAAGAGAAGACTAAATTTACCTATCCTTTGGGAACCTATGCATACTCTATATTTTCCATTGGGATTTTTAATGCACCAGCAACATTTCAAAGAGCAGTTATTAGTATATTTGCATATATTTCTCATGACTACATGGAAATCCACATGGATGATTTCACAACATATGGTATAACTTATGAAGAAGCATTGGCCATGATGACATGTAAATGATTGAATGTTTGATAAAGTTAAGTTGAAGATAATGCAAGGCATTAAATCAATTAATGGTTTGTATTGTCATTGATGTCAACTTGATATCATCTCTACGGTCATGTACATAATGCCAAAGACTTCAGAGAATCAATGAAACAGAGATTATGCTTTCAACAATGCATAAAAGTCAAGTATTCACTAAGTGACAGACAACACCGATGGATTGCACACCATCGGTAAAGGCAAAGAACAAAAGTCACAGTGATACTCGACAAGTAGAAGACAGTTTTGTCCGACAAAGTAAAATCATAGTGATGCCCAATGGATCAAGATCTTAAAGCTAACTGGAGTCACACTGATGAAACTGACAGTTGTCACCGACAACTAACTGCAGAATTGACCAACAAAATAGAGAGTTCAGAAAATGACAAAATATCTAGCTGGCAAAGCTTAAGGATAGACTTAACTGGTTGTTTTATTTGTTTTATTCGACCAGAGTTAAGTAATTGATTTAAAGAAGATTTATATAGTTGCTAAGAAGATAACTACGAGACAAATTAGGAGTTAAAGTCATAAATCAGATTGGCTAGATTGTTTTTCACGCCAAGAATCAAGAATTAAGGAATATCATGTCTATATAAGAGGCAATCATAATTCATTTCAAAAGTGAAGCAATAATATACACGGAAAGGGAGTGAATAGAAAGAGGATGTTGAAAAGAAACTGATGAAGGATAACTTCATATAGTCCTAATCAATCAAGCTGAAGAAGAGCTAAAGAATTTTGTGGACACTGATGAACAATTCAGCATAGCATCACAGAGCAGAAAGTGTGGAGCACAAAGAATTGAATTGATACATTGATTAGAGAGGTGTTGTACTTAAATAGATCTAAAAATCTGAAATTCAAGTTGCATTAGAAATAGGTCATAGTGTTTTAGTTTAACCATTGAAGCATCAAGTCTCTTAACAGAGCAGGACTTAAATGTCTTCTATAATTGAGGTATATCCTAACAGATTGCCAAAAAGGTTGATTCATGAAAGTTGCATTGAAATTGCATCAAGCCTATTGACAGTCTAAGAAGAAGGTTGATTCAAGGATGGTAGCGATATTTTCCTAAAGCCTATTGACAGTCTAAGAAGGAGGCTGATTCAAGGATGGTAGAAAAATAGATGCCAGATACTAAGTGACAACCTCTATGTATAAAATCCTCTAACAAGGTTGCACTTAACAGTGTGTTTGTAACCTTTAATAGGGTTGGATCCTAACAGGGCTCACTTTAGAAGAGTGAAAATTTGGGGTACCGATCCCAGTGGTTTTTCCCTTAACAAGGTTTCCATGTTAAAATCCATGTGTTATGTGTGTATGGCTTATTACTTTATTTATTTAAATTTCACATATGCATTTCTGGATTGATTGGTATACTCTACATATTTACTGAGTATCGGTAAATAGTTTTACTGCTTATCGGTTATCAAGGAGAATATGGTCAGAAAAAGAAAACTGACAGATAGTTAATTATTATAAGTATTTCAAGGCATACATCTTGTAGGGACTTAATAATCTAAGGTTTATTGATTGGTGGTTAAAGATTAAAGGATAAATTTTTGAGGCCACGGATTCANATCCCCCCCCCCCCCCCCCCTCTCAGTTATTACTAACAGGCCAATCTTGGAAAAGATCTAAAAATATGTGAGGAGCATAACCTGTCTTTAAATAGTGAGAAGTATTTCATGATTATACAAGAGGGATTAGTCCTAGTGCATTACATTTCTTAAGTTGGGATATAAATTGACCCTGCCAAAATTGAAGTTATCCTTAACCTACCCACATTGACCAGGAAGAAGGATGTTAGAAGTTTCTTAGTGCATGCTAGTTACTATAGGAGATTCATAAAGGACTTCAGCAAGATGGTTGGCAAAATGTATTCTCTTCTTACAAAAGACTCTGACTTCCAATGGAATACAACCTATGATGAATCTTTCCTGCAGCTGAAATTTATTCTCACTCGGGCATCTATTTTAAGAGGTCCAAATTGGTCATTACCATTCCATATACACACTGATGCTTCTGATTATTTTGTAGGAGTCATCTTAGGCCATAAGGATGGTCCTATAGAAAATGTTATATATTTCATCAGTAAGAATCTACAGGGACCTTAATTGAACTATATTGTCACAGAAAAGGAGTTGCTAGTTGTAATATATTCCGTTAAAAAAAATTTCTATTACATCATATGTTATCATATATTTGTCCAAACTGATCATGCAGCTATTAAGTATTTGGAAAACAAGCCCGCAATAAATGAAAGGCTAGCACTATGGTTTTTTTTGCTGAGGGAATTTGATCTCATCATCATAGATAAACCAAGTAAGCCTAATGTGGTTGTTGATTTCTTGTCAAGAATAGAAAACACTAATGATTCCACAATCATTGATGATAGCTTTCTAGATGATCATTTGTTCCATATCTTAGCTGAAATGGTATGCAAACATTGAAACTATCTAGCCTCTAAAAAGATACCTCCCTACTTTTCATCTAAGGAAAAGAGGCTTCTAGTAGAGAAAACTTTCAACTTTTCTTGGATTGCAAATTGTCTATTTTATACTGGTCCTAATCAAATTATTAGAAGATGTGTGTGGGAGGATGAAACATATGATTTCCTCCATGCATTCCATGATGAACCATGTGGAGTACATTTTGTAGCAAAGAGGATAGAAATGAAAGTGTTGACAATAGGGTACTACTGGCCTACCTTACACAAAGATGCAGAGGGCTATACCAAAAAGTATGACAGGTGTCAGAGAATGGGAATACCTACCAAGTCAGATGAAATGTCTTTGTTCCCATAGGTAGTAGTCACACATTTTGATAAATGGGTGATGGATTTTGTGGGCCCAATTTATCCCCCATCCAATGAGAATTATTACATTCTGGTGTGCACAGACTATGTTACAAAATGGGTGGAGGTAAGATCCATTAAGCATGCTTGAGACAACAGGGTTGTTGAATTCTTATATGAAAAAATCTTCACTAGGTAAGGAGTTCCACAGGAATTGGTCACAGACGAAGGAGCACAATTTACATATACATTAATTATTGCCTTGATGAATGAGTATAATATCAAGCACCAAAAGTCTAGTCCATATCACCCTTAGGAAAATGGACATGTTGAGATCACTAATAGGGAAATAGAGGCTATCCTCACTAAAATAGTGCAACTTCACAAGAAATATTGGAGTAGAAGACTCCCTGAGGTTGTCTGGGCTTACAAAATTACTTGGAAAACTACAACATGGTTCACGCCCTTTGAGTTTTTGTATGGAAATTCAGCCATGATGCCTATATAATTTGAGCATAAAACTCTTGGAATGACCTTGGAGCTTAACATTGATCTTCCTGCATCACAACGGGATAGACTTTTGTATCTTAATATACTTGATGAGATGAGGAAATTTTCCCTTCAGAACATTGAGGTAGTTCAATTCCAAAGGAAGCAGTGGCACAACTCTCACATCAAATCCAAGAAGTTTTTTCCTAGCGACTGGGCCCTGTTATATGACTCTCGCTTCCATGACAATCAAGGTAAGTTTACTACCTACTGGTTAGGGCCCTATGAAATTGAGAATGTATTTGATAATGGTGTTGTGCAACTGAAAACAATTGATCTAGTTCACTTCAAGTTGTTGGTCAATGGACATAGACTCCATCTATACCATAAACCAGCCACTAAAGTTGAGTTCTTGCAGCAATTCATATCTTCGTAGCAACCATCATTTCCTATAGTTGAAGGTGAAACCATTTAGCTAATCTCTTGTATTTAATGCTAAAAACACATACAGATCATAATAAATGTTTCCTCTTCTTTGAGAAACCTTTTTCTCCATAATAAATTTTTCATTCCATCTCATACCACGTGTCTTTCATCCCACTCCAAACTCCACTTCACCCTCTTACTTAGTCATTCTCTTAGTACACATCAGAAACCTATTTATGAGTTGGTACATATAGTTGGTACTAATCCTCCAGCTACACACATGTATTTATTTCCCACTTGATTTATTTATTGCTTCATGATGTTGATTTTCTACATTTGTACATAGCATTTATTAAACATTCACCATACAAGATTTGACATGTGTGGACACATGATAACATTTTAGTAGGGGGAAGGGTTATTGAATGTCATTTATCACCTTTGCATGTTTCCTAAAGAGTTAAGATTGGTGTAATTTTCTTAACTACCCAAAAGTTTTCATTGTCATCATTAGTTCGCAGCCTTAGTACATAGTGATGTGATTGATACTATGTGAGAATTCCTATTTCCAACCTTATGATTTTATGTACTCATATCCAAGTGTGTCATTCCTAATGCTTCTTGATATCAGTGGTGCTTCCTAGAATTTTTCTCTCCAAAGCTCTAAATTTGGTTTCAGAATTTTTTGAGTAAAGGGTATTCACAGCAGCTGGTTTCAGACATTTGCAGTGACAGGTATTCACAGCGGCAGGGTTTGTGTTATTTGTTAAAAGTTGACAAAGGAAAATTCTCATAATGGGTGGCTCTCCAATCCACCATGAGCCAATAGACCATTCAACATTACTATAGGATCTAGAAAGTGTGCAGAGCTTCAACAATGTAGGGTGGTTAAGATATTTTCTCAGGATAGGCGACTTTGATGAAGACATTGCATTTGAGTTTTTAAATGCGTTAAATGGTGGAGAAACTTAGGTGAGAGGGATGAGAGTTGATTCTTCAAAAGAAAGGATTGCATAAATCTCTAGCCTACCAGTTGCAGGTGACTCATACCGCATGGTCATGATGTCAGGTCGGCCAGAGAAGAATTCATAATAAGAGGCGACCAATGGCTTGAGACAGATAAGAAAGGAGCTAAAATGTTGTCTCTACCTCCACCATAACCTCATTTGGTCACCTATATTATCAATTATTTCACCTGTGAAGGTCATTTTTCATATTTACATGCAGTGCATTTTAAATTGTTGATTGATTTGAGACATGGTTGTCAGATGAATGTTCCCAATTTCCTATATACAGTGTTGTCTTTGAGTTCTAACGAGGTCAAAATGGGAAAATGAAATTTTGTATCACATCAGTGGTTAATCAAGCTATTAGTTGAAAGGTATTTGAGAGATGTGTTTGTTGGTCCACTGAGAGGGGGGGTGAATCATAATAAATCAAACTTAAATAATTAAAACTTAGTTCACTGATTCACTCGGTAGAACTAAATACAGTAATGACCAACTCACCAAATAACTTAATAACTTAAACAACCATACATATCATAATATGAAATTTAATCATTCAAACTCGGTAAACACTAGATTTAGCGAGGAAACCCAATAAGGGAAAAACCTTTGTGGGAATTGTGACCCACAATAAAAATGTACGCTTCTAAAGTACACTTGGTTAAGAACTTATCTCGTTAAAGATTGCAAACACATTTTCTAGATGTGACCCTGTTAAGGGATTTACCTTAGATCTATTAAGATCTTCACCCTTTTAGGAGTGTCCTTATTAGAGGTCTTTAAACACTCTTTTGGAATGTCACCTACTTCTAGGATTTACAAATAGGACTGTTAAATCCACTCGATTAAGAGATTTTTCTCTGTTACAAATGCTAATAAGAAACAGTAGAACTTTGATCTGTAAATATAGAAACTACTTTTTCTTGGGTCAAATCCTTTATGCTCACATGAATACTGGCATCACATACTTCATTTTCTCTGCTCTATACTGTAGATTATGCTCATTCTGATTCTCTTCTCTTCTCTGTAACTTTTGTTCTTCAGCTTCTTCTGCTTCTCAATTCAACTCACCAGCATCTCATCTCTGTTTAGTTCTCATCTTTTATATAGACAAAATTTTGCCTCTTAATCTCCTTGCTTAGGTTTTCCGTCATTTTATCTCAGTCGTTAGATCAATTTCTTCACAAATCTCAACTTGGTAAACCATTTAAATTTTACCTCATAACTTGAACTTTTTCTTGGAACTCTAATAATTAGGTTTAACTACTTAATCTTTTCCTTAGGTCTTCTCATTGAATTTTATCACTCGTAGATCTTCTAACAAAATTTCTCTAATTCTTATTAACATCCATATCACCATAGCTTCATATTAAATTTGATCTTATCATCATTCTCAATCAATATCCTATACTCAGTAACTTGCCTTGCAACTCAATAACTAACTCCATTCACTCCTCAATTCCTAACTCATTCTTGGTTCTTGGTAACTGAAACTGACTAACACAACTCTATATTGACTAACTCTATCTAGCTCAGTAGAGTAACTCTTTTTAGTCATAACTTAACTCTTTGCAATCTCTGACTTAATCAATCAAATGTACCAACTTGATAAAATCAAATATATAATAGAAAACAACTATATCAACATTACTTCATCATTGTTTGATTTTTATTTGTCACCCATTTAACTTCTCATTCTTATGATATGGTAACTCAATAAAAAATAGTAATCAATTACTTGACATCAATGACAAAATAACAACTTATCTAACCATTTCTACAAACATGTATACCTATTACCACTTGTTCTTCATAATCTCCATCAGTTGATTAACAATCTCCCTCTTTGGCATTAATAGCAACACTATAGTATTACTATAGCAGTTTATGATGTCAGTTCTCAATACTGTCAATCTTTGTCATTACTCCCTCTGAGTTGATAGTTTTGTTTCTGATCATCAAACTATTCATTATTCTTCCTCTTGGATGAATCTTATGATACTACAGCATACATTCTAATTCTCCTTCATGAGTAAATGGTAGCAACTCATTATCTTCCTCTTTCATCAATATCTCCCATATGTATAAATGTCATCAATTTATTCTCTCCTCTTTGACAACAATGTGTAAAAGTCATACTCCTGAAAACTTGTTTCAGCAGTGGATTATACCTTACATGTACAAATATTCATTGCATACAAAAATCTCCACACAACTTTAGGAATCACCTAAAGTGTGTCATACTAACATCAATTCAAGAATAGATATTCTAATAAAGTATAGAATTGATGCAGCATGCTTCATGCTCTTAGTGAATATTGGATAGGGGAAGAACCCCTAGTTTACCTCTGAGATACTCAAAAGCATCTTTCGGTAGTGGCTTTTTAAAGATATCAGCCAGTTGTTCCTTTAAATTTGCATATTCCAATACCACATTTTTCTCTTGAACTTGTTCTCTTAAGTAGTGATACTTGATATAATTGTGCTTGGTCTTTGAATGCATAATCGGGTTCTTTGATATGTTGATACCACTTGTGTTGTCATAAAAAATAGTTATAGGATCTGAGATAATCTCTTGCATACCTTCAAGTAGTTATTTGATCCAAACAATGTTCACATAATTCATGGCAGCAACAACATATTCTACCTTGACAGTAGACTGTGAAATACAACTTTGCTTCTTTCTTATCCATGTGACCAATCTTTCACCTAGAAAGAATTCTCCTCCACTAGTACTTTTCTTTTCATCAATATTTCTAGCCCAATCTGCATCAGTGTAGACTTGAAGATCAAAATTACCTCCTTTCTTGTACAATAAGCCAAAATATTTAGTTCCTTTCAGATATCTAAAGATTCAATTAACTACAGACATATATGTTTCCTTAGGATTAGAATAAAATCTTGCAACAATCCCAATAGTGTGTGTTATATCAAGTCTTTTGTGAATAACGTACTACAATTTACCAATCATGGATCGGTAAAGAGTATTATCCACCTCGTGTGTCTCATCTTATATTGACAATTTACATCATGTGAACATTGGTGTTCCAATAGGCTTGGAATCTTCCATACCAAAATTTATGAGGATCTCTTTGATATACTTAGCTTGTGTAATATAGATCCCTTCTGCAACTTATTGTATCTATAGACCTAGAAAGAACTCAATCTCTCCAATCATTGACATTTAAAATTCTTTTCTCATTTCATCATCAAATGCCTTGCATAAGGTGTTATTTCCTCCAAAAATAACATCATCAACAAAAATTTCAGCAATCAAAACCTTGGTGTCACTGTCACACTTCAAGTAAACATTATTGTTATCACTTATTCTTTGAAATCCTATTTTGATTAGATAAGAGTGAAATCTCTCATACCATGCTCGGGGTGCTTGCTTCAAACCATAAAGAGCTTTGTGTATTTTACATACCTTGTTCTTATTTGTTCTCTCAATGAATCCTTCAGGCTGCTCAATGTAAAATTCTTCTTCAAGTAGCCCATTCAGAAATGTAGACTTGACATGCATTTGATAAATTTTGAATCCTTTGTAAGCCGCATAAGATAAAATTATTCTAACTCCTTCCAATCTAGAAACAAGTGCAAAAGTCTCTCCATAATCAATACCTTCTTCTTGTGCATAACCTTTGCAAACCAATATAGCTTTGTTTTTGATAACTTCTCCATTCTCATTCAGCTTGCTTTTGAAAATCCATTTAGTACCAATAACATTTTTATCCTTTGGCCTAGGTACTAAATTCCATGTACTACTCTTTTCAATCTGATCAAACTCTTCTTTCATTGCATTCATCCAATCTTCATTTTCTAGTGCATCTTTAACTTTCTTTGGATCAAATGTAGATATCAAACATGTAGTATCTCTTACCTTGATTCTTTTCATCACTCCAACATCTTTATTTCCAATAATCTTACTTGGGGAGTGGTGCCTCCTCACATACTTTGTTAAAATAGACTCGATAGGTCTTGGTACTTCATCCTCATCACTCGATTTTTGAGCTCTTTGTTCAGCTTCCTCCTCGGTAGGTGCTCTTGGTAAGGTGTCGGGAACATCAGGTTACACATATACAAACTTATCATAATCTTTAGGTTCTTTTTTGCTTTCTTCATCATTATTTACTGCAAGCTCATTGATTCTCACACTTGTGCTTTCCACCATTTTTTTAGTAACTTTATTCAAACATTTATAGACTTTACTCCTTGTAGAATATCCTAAGAATATCCCTTCATCCCTTTTAGAATCAAACTTTCATTCTCTAGAATCTTTTAATATATAACATCTACTTCCAAAAACTTTGAAATAACTCACATTAGGTTTGTGTCCATACCAGATTTCATAAGGTGATTTGTTGGTACCTTTCTTCATCTGTACTTGGTTCAATGTGTAAACAACAGTAATGACTACTTCTCTCCAAACATTTTGTGAAATACATTTCTCAATCATCAGTGTCCTTGCAAAATCAATAATAGATCTATTTCTTCTCTCAGCAATACCATTTTTTTATGGTGTCCTCAAGGATGACATTTGTCTCTTAATTCCATTTTCATTATAAAACTATGTAAACTCATCGGATGTCACCTCCTCTATCAGATCTCAGAATTTTCTGTTGTCTTCTTGTTTCTTTCTGATGGGGAGGTCACCTAACTCTCTGAAATTCCTACTCTCTTCTAGGAATCTCACCTGGAATCCTATTCAATTCAGGACTCTCTAGACTCACCCTTGAGTCTCTTAGGGCTACTCTCAGACCCT
>MU227827.1:503436-538426 GCA_018584345.1 Thuja plicata | reverse complement strand
TTAAAATTGTTCTTGTTCCAATCTAACACTTTATTTTTAATGATTTTTAACTTTGTTGTTAAGCAAAACATTTTTGACCCTTTAACCGAGATTTGTTTCCACCAGTCCTCTAAGAGGTTTATGAATTCAGGGTTTTGGAACCACATAAATTCAAACTTAAACGGATTTCTTGATGGTTTGGAATTCTCTGTAATGGTAAGTCTGACAGGGAAGTGATCCGATCCTGCTTCTGGGAGGATCTCTGCATTGACTATCTGATTAAAGTTATCGAGGTTTGTTCTAATAAAGAATCTATCTAGTTTTTCAAATATTATTAATCAACATATATTATAAGTATTCTAATGATCATACGACTGAAGCTACAAATATTAACACTTTTAAAGAAATCCCTCGAATGGATTCAAAATTTACTGTGTGAATTTTATCTCCACAACTATGTTGTTCCCTCATATGTTGAATGGAATCCTTTATTGTTTATTGGGGATATCCATTTAAAAGTCGTAATGTCTTGGGCCAAAAATGAGATTAACTTTGGTGATCAATTAAGAAAGTATAGAGAGAAGGAAAGGCCAGTAGGTTTTCCCCTGTGACCAGAAAGTAGTAAGCATGCAACCATGTACTTTGATTGGTTACACATTACCTATGGTTTCATCTATCCAAATGTCAGGGTAAGAATATTTGACATAACGGAACAAGTTTATAGGGAATTTGAAAGAATTTCATATCAGGAAGGACAAAGGGTTTTGAAGGAATAATGCAACGATGGGAGAGACTCCCTATCATGCTAAGGAAAGATGAACCTCGCATCCTAATCAATTTTAGATCAGCCATGCAGCTTGTGCCTAGATATCTACAGCTAGGAAGGTAGGCAAGGCATGAGCATTGGTTTTCCTTAACCTTTCAACCCCTTGTTCTTATGTGGTCTCTCTATAGTTGTATTAAAAATAAATTGAATGAGCAACTGGAAAGAAGTAGGTGAATTAAGTTGGATCGCACCTGAGGATTTTACTGGAACATAGGGATAAGCAGTGGTGGAGAGACAAATGTTGGATATTTCAGGATGAATGCAAAAATCAAGAACTTCTCGGTGCCAGAGGACAGGCACTAGACTTAGTAGGGGAAAATGATAGGATGATGATTTGTCATTATTTTTTATAATCTATTGCTAAGTCTAGGATAATTATTTCGTACACTTTGTTTCTTGTTCACTACACTTTGTTTTATATCCTCAAAGACTTGGTTATTATTTTGTTAGATCAGTGGCATGCATCCACATGAACTTTAGTCTCATGGTTTGGGCTTTTATAACTTTGGAAAAATATGGTTGAACATTAATTCCTTTTTAAATGCTAATATATAATCTGCATTTATGTTTTAATGAATAATTAATCATATGGTGAATGAATATGTGTTGTATGCTATGCTGGATATGTGTTGACTTGTTCCTATTAAACATTTATGATGCAAATCACTTCATTGAAGGAAGCATGCCTGAGCACGCGTCCATATGTTTATCCATGAAGACTCAGTCATGCAGCTAAAGGAATAATGATGAAACTGATTCAAGAATAAATTTGGTGACAACCAGGAGAAGATTAAGTCAAAATGATGTTCTTAATACTGAGAAAATCAAGAAAGTAGTGGGAAGTTGAATTTTTTCCTCATGTTCATTGAAATAGTTCTTGTCCCTATCTTTATATAGGTTTTTATTCCTACTTCTTAGTTGCAATAATGTATCAACCTATTATGTTGGTGTGATCAGGTAGTAGTTATATTTCCTATTTTATAAATAAGTACTACTCTCCTGCTTGAGAGGGAGGGCATTAGTTAATTTTGATACAGTTGATTTTGAGATAGTGTACTCTACTCTATTTTCCAGCTTTATGAATACAATCATAGTTACTTTTACATGAATACAATAATGAAGTTTTGAAGATCTATTTATTGTAATTGAATTGTGGGTACTCATCCAAGGGGCCCACTTGGTGATTAATTCTTGGTGGCATTAGTTTCATTTCCTATATCTCATACATCATTTGTTTGTTCCTGCAGCCAAAGTCGGCATAATAGTTAAAGCATTGTGAATTAAGCATCAGCATTTTTATTCAGAATTAGTATTTCAGTTCAGTTATTTTCCAAGTATTTGCTTCATGTAGCCATAGATTAGGTTTTCTTTCAACTCTTTATTCCTTCAGCTTCATAGATAGCGTGGCTTGAGCAGGCACTTAGTGCATATATCTTGCAGACCCATTTCAAGTAATGTCCCTGGATTGATGATTAAATGAATCTTAATAACAAGAAAGATAGCTACTTGGATAGGATTTCCAATCCCTGGGTTGAGTCAAGAACCTATTTATTGATCCCTTTGTGAAGTTAAGCACTAATAATGAGGAATCCACCTCAGATACACCTCCTAGTTACATTTCACTCGTAGCAATGCAATACAAAGAGAAAAATAATGAATTGGAACAAGAGTTAGAAAAACAAAGGAGGGAGTTAGACGAAGCTAATCAAAGGGTGCAAACTAGTGGTGAGATATCCTTTGTGCTCATTTTCATTACAAAACTAGCCAAATTGTATGCTCTATTTTTGAGAGAGCAATTCCTCTTATTGAAAATAATAAAAAAAAAATTGAAAAGGAAAGCGGATTATGAATATGATCATGAATTCATGACTGACTATATAATAAGTGTTCCAAGTATACAAAATCAAATGTGTGATTTTTACTTACATAGTTTCTTGCTTGGGCATCATATTGAGTCATTTTTGAATTTGTATGTAGGGGAACTCCAAATAAGAGCATTTTTGTCTTTAATGCAAAATCAAGTTGAGTGGGAACAAAAGATGGACAAGTATAGAGAAGCACAAAGAAGGTTAGGATTACCAATAAGGGATGAGTTCCCTAAATCTCATATCTTTAGGGGTGACTATAGGTCATTGGATCAGTTAGAGAATATAGCACCTATCTATGAGAGTAAATCAAACCAAACAATCAGATTTTTTAGATATGTTTAGGGGACACTTCCATACATAGCACTTATGGCCAAAAGAGAAAGATTTAATTCTATCTCAATCCCTTTGAGGAGAAGAGAGCCAATGTCTCCAAATAATATTTCCTGAAGTATCACTCAGGCGAGACATTTCATTTTGGTTATAGAGGAACAACAACAAACCTAGATTGGGATGTGTTTCATACATTCATTGATTATTATTCTAGCTCCAAGCCTGGATGCACCTTCTCAGTTTATAGGGGATCATTTCACAAGATGGAGAGAGACGGTAGTTGAGCTCAAAGGTTATCACCCATTAAGGTTGTATTAGTAATACAAGTTCCAGAGGTTTGATTTGGTGATATGGATTGAAACCATCAACAGAAATGTACCAGACCAACTATCAGGACATGGTTGAGAGCAGGATGGTGAGAATGATGGGATCAAAATGATACATTTTTTTGCATGGTTTAGACTATAAAAACTTATCATATTTTGATAATTAATTAACATGGTGATGATCTATATACTTATATGTACCTTATTTTATTGACATGTTTGGTTAATTTCTGGACTTATGATTAGAATTGATATACCATGATGAGTGCATAAATTTTTAGTTTGAATATGTGAAAAATAATGAATATCTTTTGTGATTAACTCTTCTAGATCTTATGTCATTTAATAGAATCTTATCTCAAAATTTGAATCCTTTTTGCATTGATGGATTTTGCTCTTTGTTTCATTAATGATGCTCTGTTCAATGATTTGAAAATCAATGAAGATTTGATCATGTGAGTCGGTTATACAACTGGAGCTCTTTGAATTTCAATCGTTCACGAAAATGAATTTCTGTCAAAAGCTTGTTGACACATGGTGACTCCTAAAGTTTACTTTTAATTAATTGCTTCGTCGTTCAAACAGAACCTTCAGTTATGTTTAAATTTTGTAAGTGTTACCTAGTTAGTGGGAAATTCCTTAGATTTGAATTCAAATAAAGGATATGCCTATATATCCCAGCATTTAGTTAAAATAGAAGTTGGTCAGTATATCGTCAATATAGAAGTTATTGTATTTTGCAAGTTGTAATCATAAACCCAGTTTTTCTTCCTTATGGGAGCCAATTTATGAAAATAGCAAGTTGATCTGAAGATTTTGTTAAGATCCCACTAGAGGAAGAGTAGTGCCCGATCGATCGAAGGGAGGTGATCTTGTGAGCATTTTCTTTTAACTACTTCAATTTCTATGTTCATGCAAATTCATCTTTTGAATTATTCAATCTAAAAGTTGTATGTGGATTTTTCGTTTACCTAGTTAATCTTACTATTTGATACATTGTTGATAAAAATTAGTTTCATTTCAAGTTTGAAGTATCAATGCAGTTTAGTTGAGTTTTTCTGTTAGAGTGAGAAGAATATTCATTGTCAACATGTCAAATAGAAGTTGTTGAGTGTAATGTGGAATTAAGTTTTAATTTCTTGCAAGAATAATTAGATTCTTTCCATAAGTTCTAGTGTAGATGAATTACCCACAATTAGAATAGTTTAATTCCTCAAGTTCAATAGTTCATTTCTACTAAATGATTTAGTTATTTTAATTTCAAGTTAGAATTTCATAGGAAATCTCAAACAACTATGTTCAATTTGTTTCACAATTTAGTATTTCTAAATCAGTAGATATCTTATTGTTAATCAGTAGGTCTGTTCAAAGTGTTAGGTTAAGAATTAGAAGTGTGAAACCCTCTTAGTTGTTCTAATTAGATAGAGGAAGAACTCTCAGAAGCTCTTGGTGGAGCATGATCTACAATCCAATCATTTTTCTACACTACAAAACCCGAAACTAGTACCATTATTATCGCAGACCGTCTTTGGACACACCTGGTTCGACTATCGATACACTAAATTAAATGATGCAAGTTGTGACAACAACGACCTTTCCTATCAATTGTCTCTGATCTTCTCTTTTCTCTCCCAAATTTCCTTATCTCAAATGTGGTTAGGGTGCCAAATAATTTCTCTTTAGTAAACTTCTTTGCATCATACACCTGTTTGATCACATATATGTTATCATTGTAACTATTTGATAATGTCATTAAGATATTTTCCATGAAATCCTCATCGGTAATAGTGCCTCCCTGGTTCTTGACTTCATTCACAACATTTTCATCTCTTTGAAAATAGATCTTAATATCTTCACCATCTTCCATTCTAAAATTCGCATAGTGTCGCTTAGTTGTAAGCTTCTTAGATAACTTAACCCTATCATTTCCTTCATAGATTTTTTTTATCTTTCCTGAAATTTCACAAGCGGTCTTCAAAGAAATAACTTTAGCCAGTTTAGTCTTAGATAAATCACTAGTAATAGAATACCTTTCCTTTTCATTCTCCTCATATGCCTCAATTTCATCATGAGTGGTAAGTCCATTGTGAGGAAACACATACTTTGTCTCCATATGCTTCTAGGTCTTGTAACCAAACGAGACCAAATATCCTTTCATCTGATCTTTTCATGAACTCTAGTCTAATTTGTCAAATATGGGAATTTTCAATTTATGTGTTATTGGATCTACCTCAAGTGGTTAAGCTCTCCACTGAGGAACCAAGACCTAATACCAATTTTTGAATAGGAGGAATAACTGAGAGGGGTGTGAATTAGTTATTCCCACACAATAATCAAAACTCTTTCTCTATCGATAAATTAATAAACAACAACAAATAAAAACTTCTAATCTATCGGTTAAGTACTTAAACATCCATAGAAAATTTAAACATGAAAACATACGAACACCAACACAATCCTGATAGAAGAGTTATCACAATCCCTGACTCAATTCAGAATTGGATTTAGTGATAAGTATTAGTGTCAACATATGTGGCACATTATGGAACAACAACTTGAAGCACACATTATCATAATCCCCAACTCAATTCAGAACTAGATTAAATGGTAACCTCCAAAGATTTAGTGTCAGGATAGTAACTTAATATAGTTACTCTTGACACTAGGTCAAAAACTATTTTTCAGGTTGTCACCTTAAAATAGTGACCTAACACACATCAAAGATCGTCACCTTTAAAAAAACACAATATTGCAATATTTTATTTATATCAATAATTATTCATGAATACATACAATTGAGATTTAATCTCATAAATTTAATCACAACTTAGTCATACCAATTTTCTTCCTAAAGTACTCAAATTTCAACTTTGCAAGAGGCTCGGTAAAGATGTCAGTATTTTGTTCTTCAGTACTGATGTAGATCAATTTGATAACATTTATGTCTACCATATCTCTTATGCAGTGGTAAGGAATTTCTATGTGCTTGGAATTATTGTGAAAGACTAGATTAACTGAAAGTTTAATACAGATTTGATTTTCACAATGAATTACTATGGGCTTTAGAGGCTTACCGAATAGTCCAAATAGTAACTTCCTTAACCATACTTCTTATCGAGCTCCCATGGAAGCAGCCATATATTCTGCTTCTATAGAACTTTGTGCAACTATTGATTGTTTCCTACTAAACCAAGAAATCAGATTTGATCCAAGACTAAAGAAACATCTTGTAGTGCTTTTGCAATCAATAGAACTAGCTGCCCAGTCAGAAAAAGAAAAACCTTGAAGTTGTATGTCAACATTCTCATACTTCAGGCCAAATCCAATAGTACCACATAAGTATCTTAGAATATGCTTAGCAACTGTTAGATGAATCTTCTTCGGTTCACACATGAAATGACTTAATACATTTATAGCATAGAAAATATCAGGGTGAGTGTTTACCAAGTCCATAAGCGATCCAATTAACTGTCTATAATATGGAGGATCAGTAGGTTCTGAATCTGCAGCCTCATCTTTGAGCTTATGAAGATTTGTTTCCATTGGAATAGATAAAGGTTTACAATCCATCATGCCAAATCTAGTCAAAACATCAATGGTGTATTTTCCTTGATTTAAGAAAATTTAGTTTTCCTTCTGCAGTATTTCTAAACCTAGAAAGTAGTGTACAAGACCTAGTTCCTTCATATCAAATTCATTTGTGAGATCTTGTTTGCATTTGACAATAAGATGATCTTCATCTGTTATTAATAAATCATCAACATAAAGGAAAAGAATTACCATTTCACCTTTGGATGTTTTGAAATATATGTTAGGATCAGCTTCATTTTTGGAGTATCCTAACTTGGAGAGATAATTGTCTATCCTTTCATACCAAGCCCTGGGAGCTTTCTTAAGGTCATAGAGATATTTCTTTAGTTTGCATACATAAAGATCTATATCATGTATGGTGAAACCTTTGGGTTGTTCTATGTATATTTATTCTTCAATAACACCATCTAAAAAGGTTATCTTTGCATCCATTTGATGTATATTCCACCCTTTGGATGCTGCAGCGGTGATAATAGTTCTCATAGAAGTGTATCAAGCAACTGGAGCAAATGTCTCTTCGTAGTCAATTCCAGCCTTTTGAGAAAAACCTCTGGCAACAAATCTGGCTTTATGTTTTTCAATACTACCATATGAAGCATATTTGACTTTGAATAAATATTTTGAAGAGACAACTGATTTGTCTTTAGGTCTAGATACTACCTCCCATACACCATTTTTTACGATGGATTGATATTCCTTGATCATTGTATCTTTCCAGGCTTGACACGTTAAGGCCTCTTCAATGTTAGATGGTTCAGTTTTTGTAAGCTCAGTCATAAGTGAAATATAACACTTTTGGTTTCTTGTTCTCTTACTTTCTCTAAATACTTCATTAGGTTCAACATTATGTTCTTCAATCATTTTTCTTTCCCATATTAGCCTTTTCTTATTATTGATAATTTCAACATCTTCAGGGTTAGATGAAGAGTGTTCATGATCTTCTATGGCATTCTCCCTCTGATTCTCAGTTGTGTGGTTTTCATCTATTGCATTTTCTCTCTATTTTTCAATTGTGAAATTTTCATCATCTTCTATGACATTCTCCCTGTAATTCTCATTTGATTCATCTTTTGTAAGTGTAGAGAGTTTAAAGGAAATATCCTCTTTAAATTTGATATCTCTACTGATTTTAATAGATTTTTGTCTTGGAAAGTAGACCATGTATCCTTTAGTAGTCTCACTATAGCCAACAAATATTCCTTTCTTTCCAAAAGGTTATAGTTTGGTTCTTTTCTCTTTAGGAATGTGAACATACACAGGACAACCAAATATTCTTAGATGACTTAGATCTAGTTTCTTCCATGTAAAGGCCTCTTTAAGTGTGATGTTTTCTAAGATTGAATGAGGACATCTATTCTAGATGTATACGACAGTATTAGAGGCTTCGGCCCAAAATGAGGTATGTAGGTTTTGATCATGCATCATGGCTTTGGCAGCTTCAATAATAGTTCTATTTTTTCTTTCTGCTACTCTATTCTGTTGAGTATTATAAGCTACTATATACTCCCTCTTAATCCCAATAGAAATGCAGAATTCTTTAAAGTTTTCATAAGTATATTCACCTCCATTGTGTGATCTTAAAGTTTTTATTTTCTTTCTTGTCTGCTTTTCTACTAAGGCCTTAAATTCTTTGAATTTTAGCAACACTTCATTTGATTCTTTGAGTTTAAGTAAATCAACGTTTTCCTAGAGTAATCATCATTGAAGGTCGCATAATACAAAAATCCCCCTAGTGAGAGAGTTGACATTGGTCCACACAAATCTGTGTGAATAAGTTCTAGTACAACTTTTGATTTATGTTCACTAGAAGAGAAGGATCCTTTGATATTTTTTCCTAGTGCACATCCTTTACAAGTGTGGATATGATTAGATTTTAGATTAGGTATACCTGTTGTGATTTTCCTTATAGAATGTAGAGCACTAAATCCAAGATGTCCTAATCTTCTATGTCAGAGTTCGTTAAAACTTGACACTTCATGACATAATGCTAGTTTTTGAGTATTACATAATTTGTATATGCTTCCATCCCTATACCCTATATAAATATCATTTTTAATATTAGAGTTTTTAGGCTATAGTAGCACTTTATCTTCTTGGAAGGTGACACGTTAGCCTTGATCAGCTAGGCCTAAAATAGAGACCAGGTTCCTTTTAATGCCTGGTACAAAGAGAACATATTTTAAATGTATGGTTATCCTTATTTTTAATTGGATTGAGCAAGTCCCAATTCCTTTCACTGGATAGGTTGAATTATCTCCAATTGTGACTTCTTTAGAGGAATGTCCTTCGAGAGTTTCAAAATGGTCTCTAAATCCAGTTATATGTCATGATGCTCCAATTTTGATTATCCAAGTGTTCTTGTTTGAGTTTACCTCACTTGACAAGGCTAGGAAGAATAGAGGTAGTTATGCTTCTTTAACTTTGGCTATGTTTGCTTGGGCTTTCTTTCTTTCCAGATAGAACCTGTGTGTATGTCCAAATTTATCACATTTATAGCACTGCACTTTGGAGAAATATCTGGTTTTTTGGTTATTGTTATAATTTCATTTCTTATGTTTAGACTTCCTTTTATTTCCTTTGTCTCTTGAATGTGTATGTATTTCTTGGATCTCTCCTTTTTTTGCCCCGATCCCTCTTGAGATTAATCGAGACTCCTCTTGAGTGCAATCATTCTTTAGTTGATCAAACTTAGGTAGAGAGGGGCGTCCAGTTATGCATTGAATAAAGGATTCCCATGAGATAGGTAACCCTCTAAGATCTATTAATGTTAAATCCATATCATCAACATTTTTCCAATGGTGGAGAGTTGATCCTTTAATTCATAAATTCTCAGAAAGTAGGACGTGATAGTTTCCCCTTTGTTCATCTTTAAATTCATAAGATGTTGTTTGAGTGTAAGTAATCTCCTTGCATTATTAATCTCATATGTATCTTGAATAGTTTTGAATATGTCATAAGAATTCATTAGTCTTTCTATGGAAGGGAGAATGTGGTCTTTAACAACATCGATTATGATTTTCTTAGCTTTGTTGTTACACCTTTTCTAGGTTATCTTGTCAGGTTCATCTTCTGGCATCTTCAGATCCTCCTCAACATAAGAATATAATTCGAGTTCTTGAAGTAGTGTTATGATTTATATCTTCCATGAAAATAAATTTGTAGCACCTTCAAGTTTGTACTCCACCTTAATGTTTTTTACCATGATTACTACTCTTTTTTTATATTTTGACAATCCGTCTGATATTTAATTTAGAATTTAGCTTATATTAATTCTTCTCTAGAGAGGCTCTGATACCATGTTAAGGAATAGAGATCTTACTAGAGATAATTCAATGATATTTTAAATTATGTTGCTCACAAAAAATTATCTTAAACTGATGTATGTATAAACTTTATGTTGAAATCGTTTAATAATATAATTGCAGAGATTATATAATACGTATGCTTGTTTTGGTAATAACATATATCGATTTAATGTGTTTCCACAGCCAGCATTTGATTATACATATATATTAGAGAGAGTGTTTATGTCTATGTAGAGACATGACCGTACATGGCTTGAGCCACATATGGTCATGTCTCTACATAGACATACCCATTCATAACTATCACAGTTATCATTTAACATAAACCGTTGCACTTTGAAATACATACTATGTGCTACCTATAACTATTGGTTGATAGTTATCGTAACACATCCTTAATTCATAAACAATATCGACTAATTTTGATTCATATAGTAACAAATATTATATGTGTTACGTATAACTATAGCTATCATAACACATGGTATCGACCATTATCAAAGTTGAACCATCATATATTAAATATGTTAGGTGAATTTGACTATTACCAAAGTTGATCCATTCTCATATAAGCATATCGAATCTTATCAATATTCTCATTCTCACTAAGTATATGTATGTGTATATTGATAGATCAATCTTATCAAAGCTATATTTTAACACAAAGAACATCAAGATTTATGTGGAAAACCCAAAGTGGGAAAAACCACAGAGAAGCTAATTCTCATGAAATGAAAACATATGTTAGGGTGACACCGGTTAAGGTGATTTGTACAAAGGCTCACTGTCGATTGTGCTCCCCGCAGGTCAAGCTAACTACCCTTAAATATGAATAGGCTCACTGTTGATACATAGAGGCTCACCGCCAATTACAAAGAGGCTCATTGCTAATGCACAGAGGCATACTACCAATGAAAAAGAGGCTCACTGACAATACATAGAGGTTCAGTGCTAAGAAGTATGAAAACAGATTGAATCCACCACTGAGATCACCAACACTTCACCACTCGCATGAGAAATACACATATATCTTAAAATAGATTCAAAATAACTTCACATACAAGCAACACATAATTCATGCAAACAATAGACGCCATTTCCCAACTTATACTTCTTGATGTCACCAACCATGTCAGGTAAAAAATTTAAAATAGGCACCAATACATTACCACAATGGTAAGGAATGAACTGTGAACCACCTCGACCAATAAAATTTTCCTTGTGCATGCCAACATGTAACACCTTTTCTAAATCCATCAGTACCAGTAGTCATGATGAACATGTTACATAGTAACAGATGGGATCAAAACACGAACACACATCAAATAGGATTGACCCCAAATGACTGATCCATCATATGTTGCATACACCAACATTAAAAGGAATAAGGATAGATATCTGAAGGAAATCTTTCATTGAACACTTTTACCAACACACATATTATCGGTACAGATACCGATACCACCAAGACTATCTGTACATAGCAACAGATGTGGCTAAAACATGAAAATGCATAGGGTATGTTGACATCAATAACAACCATTAATGAAAAAAAATAGGAATAGCATCAACTTCACATTCTAACATTATCCACATCATTGAATTGACGTCCAATTATTTGGATTTCCCAAAATTTGTTCTTTTTGGCAAAGGTGGTGGAATTTTATGTCTTCCTTCTTATACTCTCAAATAGCCCCTCAATCTCAGAAGGCACTTCATTTTCATCTTGATTTTACTCTAGCCTCTCATGTGAAGAGTTACTCCTTACCATATTTATTTCTAATCCAATCCAATAAATGTACCTTCCTAATTTGTTTCTTCAGTTTCTTCCTCCATAATTTCTTTTTCTAAATTGAATACAGCTTGTGAAGCCATGAAGATCAATCCAATGAAAAACAACCTTATTTGAAGCTTGGATGATTCAAGTGTCTAAGAAAAGTGATTTTAAAACGAGAACAAACAACTTTGTTCTATATTGAGTTTTCTTATTTTTCTTTCATTTTGAAGCATAAACAGAGGGAACCTTACAATGAATGCATCTTTTCTTAACCTTAATTCCCATGCTTCTTGTTTTGTTACTTGGTTTCTTTACTCCAACATTATTTCCAATATTCATTACAACTTTTTCTCATATGAGAGAAAATATTGGTGTTTCCTTTAACAACTAGCTCACAACTAATTTTGTTGTTGTAATGCACGTGGTACCTTTGAGCATTGACCATGGATCTTCAAAAATTCTCAAAAAAAAAGGGCTTCTACCTTGTGGCATGTTGTTATCCTCTTCAGCCTCATATACTTAATACTTGATTATTTGCACTCATTTCTATATGTATTTTAAAATGTAAATTTGAAAAAGACACCTTTATGTCCTTTTTAGCGAGCTTCTGCCCCTTGGCTTTAATTCCTAAATGGTTGTTGGGTTCTGAATCTCATTTTGGAAATTCAATATTGATTTAAAATGTTGACTTCCCCATCTCAAAAAATGTCATCTGTTGGTTTTAGGTTGTTGGTTCCACTTGGAATTTTGGAGTTTGATGAGGGCTCTAGAACTAATGTCCAGATTAGACAATTTGTGTAGAACTCAAGACTCGGACACTTTGAATGGATGTCCAATTCCATTTTAACTACCATGATCCAAAAAGGTGCTAAGAGTATTGTTGAAGAGTTCCCTTTGAGGTGGAACTGGGGTAAGGCGCTAAACATAAAAATACTTTGATAGTTCTAGATGATACATTAGGCTATGACAGGAATTCTTGAACTTGTGTAAAGGCCACCCAACTCAAGGGAATTATTCTTATATATTATAGAATAATAAGGAAACATAAATTTTGGATAGGGGTTGAAATTTAGGAAAAAACTGGCTCTTACTAGGGACAAATACTAGTATGAATGCAATAATAAACCTAGTATCTCTCATTTAGGATTGGTTTTTTATCCATTTAGCATAGAGTTGAAGCTATATAAGGAAGATAGTGGTTTTTATAAGGGTGGAGAGGAGAATAGTCACAAACTAAGACAAGAAAAACAAAATTTAAAACCACAACTCAAACCAAAACTTTATTTACAAAAAATTGAGGGAGGAAAATCCCACCTCGATAAATGTTCAGTGTTTCCCATATGAATCCATTAATAGGACGAGAAAAGTATGACCCTCTGTAGAATAGGGATGCATACCAGTGAAGCACCTGTAGAATCAAAGCTTGTGATAAAACCAATAGGAGACCCGCTATGTAGAAGAAACTCTTGTGTGCAAATTTGCAACCAAAAATCCATCTTTCATTATACACCTATATGACCTCTTGAATGTACCTTCATGAATCACTAACCACACTTTCATACCTTGCCTCAAACAAATTAACATCTTTAATGAATCTATCACCGATTTAAAATGAATTACCCAAATGTTGTTGATTCAAGTTCAAATCTAAAACAAGTCTTCCTAAAGAAAATTCAGAATTGCAACCACTATCATCAGTTCTAATGAACACATTTTTTTTTTAATTTCAAAAACATCATTATCTTGTGTACTCACTTCATGATTTTTACTAGATACTCTTATGCTCTCACTTTTACCAACTAAAGGCTTTTCATCTTTGGTTTTACATAAAGAGGCATCATTAGAGATGCCTAAACGGTATGTTGTGGTACCAGTAGGATGAAGATGATCATCTATTGTTTTCTCGTTGATTTATTTTCTAGAATTTTCATCAATTTTTATATTTTCAAGAGAAAATTCATCTTGTTTGTTATTGTTGTGAGAGGAAGGAAAGGAAAAATTCATACTATCTGATATGGAATTAGAAATTTTAAAAATAGGATTGTTTCTAACCTTTAAATCTCCATAATAATTTGTTGGTACATATAGTACATTGAAGTCACTCAAACCTTTTTCATGTTCAATTTCCTTTGGTTTCTCATGAACTCCTATTATTTTCACAATGTTTAATACTGGTATTTTTTAAATGTCAAATGTGAATGTTTCTAGTTTTGGTTGCAACAAGAACGCATCATTATTCATATTTACTTCATCTTCTGCCACAACACTTCCAACCCATTCATCAATTTTCTCATCACTTGAACTTTTAGAATCATCTAAACCTTTTTTAATAATTAAAATGATGCATTTCATCAATATAATATTTAGCTCCCAAGTCACTTGCTTCAATATTTTGAAAATATTATTGACCAAAGACTGTAATATTGGAACATTCTTCTATGCAAGATAAAAGGTTTACTTCTTCTAGCCACTTAAAGTAACCATTCATAAATTCTTTGTTTAAAATTTTCACAATTTCTTATTGGTCAAACCACATGAATAATAACAAATCATCTTCTATTTCAATAGCTCCCTTCTTTGCAGCTTCAAGATAGCATACCTTATTTTGCTTCAAATGAAATTGGATATTTGGCTGTATTGTTGCAATAAAGAAAGACAGTACATTAGATTGATTGGATTGATGGGCGGGTGGGATTATCACCATTGATTGGTTGAATTGGTCTACAAAATCCCACATCCTTTCATCTACTCTCTTTTTATTTCTAAAACATAAGAGAACACCTCTATCAACTACACACTTATATACTATAAGGAATTTTTCCTTCAATGTATTTGTGTTGGTGATGCATCCGTCCTCCAAGCACTACAACCAACATGTTGCATTTATAATGAGGGATTCAACAAAAAAATGGATAAAAACAACTTCTACAACAATGCCAAGGTTCCCATAGCCAATGTTGAATGCTCAGATGTGGATTTCTAGATCTTGTTTTTTCTCTCTATAAAATTTGGGAAAATTATTTCTTGAACTTGTAGGAAGGGTTGTGTATTGAGGTAGGGCCAAAGGCCCGCAATGTGTTCTCCATGGTTTGGTTGAAATCAAGGCCATATTAATCAAACAGGATTTTTTATACCAAAAATATTTTCTATGTAGGTTTTGAAATATGGAGTCACCAACCTCCATTCTCGATAAGGTACATTTAGATTTCTAAGGCAATAAGGCACCAACGCTTTTCTTTCCCTAATAGAGTCATCAAAAATCTATTGGTTAACAAATTTTTCCTTTTTAAATAACAACTAAAATGATCCAATACACCCATAGTGAAAGAAAAATAAGTAACTAACATTTGGAGAAATTGCTTAATATATTAGCAATTTTCCTCTAAATTTTTTAGGTACAACTCCCTCTTCTTATGTAATATATATTTTAGGAGGTGTGTTCTTAATAATAAAGAAGGAAATGAAGACTAACATATGTGATTTTCCATGATATAGATGATATCATAGATTTGGTAAAGGGCACAAAGGTGCGTGACTCAAATATATATCTCCTTTAAGTGGGATATATCTCCTACTTATCAATTAATGAGATTAAGGGGTTTTCTAATGAATGGTTCATCACAACACTTGTTGAAGGTTTTTCAAATGGGTTTGCAAGAAAAGTGGGTCTAACCATGGAGGAAACTATTTAGTTAAGTGCGCTTGAGTTGGAGTAGCACTAGGATGGGTGACCTCCTGAGAAGTCCAGTGCTTCACCTCTATGAGAATAACCTAGATTCAATTACTGTTAAGTGTTTCATTCATTATCATGAGAGATGGGTTCTTGCGAACCACTACTCATGAAGCTTGGGTCAATGAGTTTGACTCAAAAACTACATTGTTGAATCCTGATAGCAATATCACAGTAATTCATTTAGGTAGTATGAATAGGTTAAGACTCAAAGATTACATAGTGAAAATACTCATGATTTGATGTAAAAAGTGATAAGCATCAAGGAACAATTGCAGAACACAAAGGAAAATGACAATCTAAAGGGAACATAAACAAACACAAAGATTCATAAAATCCTCCTTTGTTTTGTTGATACAACTAGAAAGTATAAATACTTTCCTTTCTCATACAACAAAACATGCCCCAAAATAAACCACTTCCATATCTCCTTAGAACATAATGTGTATGCCTCCTCCTGATCTATTCACACTCATGCCTCAAAGGACAAGGGGATTAGAAAAACCAGCCCCTTTTTCCTTGTTCTTTATGTGCATTTAAAGACCTCCAAGAATCATTTAAATTTATGTAATTGCTTCTTGGAAAGATTAGTACTTTCTTTACTTCTAAACCTTTGGGTTTCCCTCTAACTTATGGGTGCTTAAATATAAGGATATATTTTATATAAATTCTTCTAAAATTATTGTACTACCAAATCAACCCTCGTAGGTGGTTTTAATAATAACTCTGAAGTGGTCTCTCCTAAAAAATTCTTGAAAGCATTTAAAAATCCCATTTTAGAAACATTTTGCATAGAATATTTAGAATTGCCAAGAATTGAGGATGCAAGAGTGTAGAAATTGTGTACGTATTTTCTGTAGTAAATAGTTGATATTTAAAATCTTGGGCAACAACAAATTTGGACTAGGTAATTCCATAAAATCTACAAGCAAGGAGAAATTAGAGTAAGATGAACAATCCCTATAGTATATTTAGCTTGATGTCATCTAGATGCACTCTTTTGTAGCTTCCTTGATTAAAAATGGTGCAAGCTTCTTGGATCGATATTTCTTAGAATACAAAGAAAATTAATCTCTATTATGAGGATAGATCAAGCTTGAGCTTTGATCTTGGTAGGGATGCTAGTTAGGAAAGCTAACAATTTTTTTATATTCTTAACCTTCACACCAATATGCTATTGTTTTAAATAATGAAGGAATATGAGAGCCCATTTCAAAAATTTCTTAGAATAACTAACAATAAACATGTTCTCATCATCCTTCACATAGTTATTGGTCAACAAATTATAGATCTTGGCGAGAGTTTGCTAATAATTAATTTCATAAGTAAAACACTCATACTAATTTGGAAAATTGTATAACTCCATCTTAACCTCAAATAAAGGGGTGAGATTATCCACATCCTTGAAATGCCCAATTGGTCGGATTTCCCAACAAAAAACCTTTTTGGAAAAGGTGAGAGAATTTTATGTCTTCCTTCTTATACTCTCAGTTAGCCCCTCAATCTTAGAAGGCACTTCATTTTCATCTTGATTCTAATCCAACCTCTCAGGTGAAGAGTTTCTCCTTACCATATTGATTTTTTATCCAATCCAATAAATGGCTTGTCCTGGTTTGTTTCTTCAATTTCTTCCTCCACAATTACCTTTTCTAAACTGAATACAGCCTCCAAAGCTCGATGGCCAATCCAATGACCAAAAACCTTATTTGAAGCTTGGATTATTCGAGCATCTAAGAAAAGTGGGATTAAAACAAGAACAAGTTTGTTCTAAGTTGCATTGTCTTTTTTTTTTTTTAAATGTAGTATAAATAAAGGGAACCTTAAATTAAACTCATGTTTTTTTTTACCATAAATCCTCCTCTTTTTGGTTTGTTTCTTGGATGCTTTAATCTAGCATTGTTTCCACTAGCTTGGATTAAATCCCATGCTTTTTGGTTTGTTACTTGGTTGTTATTTGAAGCTTGGATCATAAAAGCATCTGAGAAAAGTGGTATTAAAGCAGGAACAAACAACTTTTTCCTATGTTGAGGTGTCTTTTTTTTGTTTTCTATTTTTTGTAACATAAACAAAGGGAATCTTGCACTGGATGCATCTTTTTTTTACCTTAAATCCCACACTTTCTGGTTTGTTACATGGTTTCTTTACTCCATCACCATTTCCAATAGTCGTTACATATTTTTCTCTTATTTATAAAATATTGTCATTTCCTTTAACAACAAGCTCACAGTTGGTTGTATTGTTGTAATGTGTCTAGTACCTTTGAGCACTGATCCTGGATCTCCAAAAATTCTTAAAATAAAATTTTGGGTACTACCCCTTAGCATGTTGCTATCCTCTTCAGCCTCATACACTTTTTACTTGATTATTTGAACTCATTGCTACTTGTATTTTAAAATTCTAGTCTTAAAAAGATGCCTTTATGTCCCTTTTAGTGGTTTCCACCCCTTGGCTTTAGTTCCTGACAGGATGTCAGGTTCTAACTCTCATTTTGGAAAATTTGTATTGATTTAAAATGTTGACTTTCCCAACTGAAATGTCATCCTCTATTGGGTTCAAGTTGTTGGTTCCACTTAGAAAGTTAAATTTTGATGAGAGTTCCAGAACTGGCATTAGGATCCAACAATTTGTGTGGAACTCAAGACTTAGACGCTTTGAATGGAATTCCATTTCCATTTTAATCACCAAGATCCAACAAGGTGAAAAAATAGTTGTTCGAGAGTGCCCTTCAAGGTGTAACTAGGGAAAGGTGGTAGGCATAAAAAGACTTAGATGGTTACAGAGAAAATTTTGGGCTTTGACTGGTGTTCCTGAACTCACCTAAAGGTCGTCCAAGTCAAGGGAATGATTCTTACAACTTATAGAATAATAATAAGGCAAGAAAAATTTTGAATGGGGACTGACATTTAGGCAAAAATCATGAATGGGCCTTTTATTATTCTTTTAAATTCCATTGCAAAGACACTTGGCTTTCCCTTTGCGTTGCCCCTTGATTTTCCATTTTCTTGGTCTATTTGATTTCCCTCCTCCTTTAATTTATTTTGAACTTAGAAAAATAATAATAAAGTGACTTCATTAAATTTTCACCTAACTCAACATTTAAGTCACTTTATTAATCTAATTGAATAATATCATCCTTATGATTTAATTTTGAGGGGTAATATTAATTAATTAATTTAATTACTTTTTACGACCTTATTAAATATTTATATTCCAAGGTCAAATTAGAAGGGGACATTGTAGTAATATAAGGGAGCCCATTTGTATGGCATAAAATGATGGGTGACCAATGTGCATTTCATAAGTTGTATTTTTGTAGGTTTTATATGCAGTCATATCTTAAAAATCACATGGTCTAGTATAAAATGAAATAACAATAGTATCCATGGTGTGCCTATAGTATTATCAATTTGACTAATAGTAGGGTATGGCCATTATGTCTCATTTATATTAACCTAAATGGAAATCCAAATATTCCCAATTAAATAACATTCAATATGTTATGGGGATGACCCTTTCGTGAAATGGTGGGGCTTCTTGCCTGTAGTTCCTACAACCAAGGTTCAAACCTCATGTGTTCGTCTCTACCATGTTAACAATGGAGCATGATTTTCCTTGGGGAGAGCCTTGGAGAAATGGTGGGGCTTCTTTCTTGTAGTGCCTACATCCTTGGTTCAATCCATAAATTTTTGGGGATGTCCCTTTGGTGAAATGGTGGGGCTTTTTTCATGTAGTGCCTACAACCAAGGTTCAAACCTCATGGGTTCATCTCTACCGTGTTAACAATGGAGCATGATTTTCCTTAGGGAGAGCCTTGGAGAAATGGTGGGGCTTCTTGCATGTAGTGCCTACATCCTTGGTTCAATCCATAATTTTTTTGGGGATGATCCTTTGGTGAAATGGTGGGGCTTCTTTCCTATAGTGCCCACAACCAAGGCTCAAACCTCACGAGTTCGTCTCTACCGTGTTAACAATGGAGCATGGTTTTCCTTGGGGAGAGCCTTGGAGAAATGGTGGGGCTTCTTTCCTGTAGTTCCTACATCCTTGGTTCAATCCATAAATTTTGGGGGATGACCCTTTGGTGAAATGGTGAGGCTTCTTACTTATCGTTCCTACAACCAAGGTTCAAACCTCATGGGTTTGTCTCTACCATGTTAAAAATGGAGCATGATTTTCCTTGGGGAGAGCCTTGGAGAAATGGTGGGGCTTCTTTCTTGTAGTGCATACATCCTTGGTCCAATAAATAAATTTTTACCTACTATGTAATTATTCTCTCCTGCAATGTCTCTCACTTCTATTGTCGTTGTGAATTCAAAATGCTCCTCTCCCGCCTATTTTGTGTTCCCTTTGGTTGTGGATGGGTGCCCTTCATTGGTGCTTTCTACAAGTGTTTTGAGTTCTAGGAAGGCGTCTGGGGGTTCTTTGTCCATTATGTCCACCCATGTCTATGTTGCTTCCGTAGATGGCCCCCCTCTTGAGTCTGCATGTCTCGGATTTGGTTCATCTATTAGGGATGTCTCCCTGCCCGCCCATCCTACTCATGTGTTGGGGCTTGTTGGTTCTGGGTCTGGGCCTTCCTCTCCTTCTATGGATCCTCATTCTCTTTCTCATTTCATAGCTTCTCGGGCCTCCATTGTGTCTTCTATTGCGGTGGAGGTTGTGGCTCGGGAGGCTATCTTGTAGCGTTATGATTTGGGGTCTGGGGATCGAGTTGTGGGAAAGGGCTTGTTTTGTGTGTGTAAGTATGTTTCTCTTAGGCTGTATGTGGAGAAGGATGTGGAGATCAGCCATAATATCTATGTTTTCACTTCTCATAGTGTGATTTATCATTTTCGGGGCTTCTGGCCCAGCCTTCCTCAACTACATGCTTGGATTTCTCAAAATTGGGAGCCCATCCTCATTGGTACTGTTCACATTTACCCTATGGCTAAGTTTTATTTTATTGATAAATTTAATCATGTCGAGGATAGGAATATGGTCTTGTGTGATCACTTTTTTAGCTAGGATGATAAATTGTTGTTGATGGTTAAGCCATGGCATCCTGATTTTAGCCCCTCTTCTGAATCATTCAACAAGACTCCTATGTGGGTCAAGATCCCCAATCGTCCCCTTCATCATTGGAGTGATTCCCTGTTGGAGGAATTTGGTGATGCTTTTGGGGATTTTTTGATGATGGATGTGGAATCTTCTAACATTTTTCACTCTACTTATGCCTGTATTCTGGTTACTTGGATGTCTCTAATGGGCTCCCGGCTAAGATCATTCTTGAATCTTCCAAGGATGCCTAGATTCAACCACTTGACTATGAATGTATCCCCTTTAGATGTCAAAGATGCTTCAAACTGGGCATGTCTCGGCTCAGTGTGGTCTAGAGGAAAAAGAAAAGATCTGCTTCTTGGTGGTAGGATGTTTCTTCTGAGCATTATACGGTTAGGAGAAAATCTTCTCCCAGGTGGTTGCGCAGGAATCTTTGTGTCCTTCCTCAACCCCAGATGAAGCTCATGCTGATATTATCCCACCTCATGTTTCTTGTGTGATTCGTGTTTCTCTTGGGATTGTTGGTGCTGATGGTTTTGCCTCTGTTGGGGCTTTGTTTGGTGATCCTGACTCAAATGGTGAGTGTGTTGCTAAAATTATTACTGTTGGTTCCCCCTCTCTTTCTTCAGCTTCAGATATGGATTTGGTCATTGGTTGTGCCTCTTTGGCAGGTACTAGTCTTGCTCTTTTGGTTTATGTTGGCCCTATATTGGGTCATGTTGTTGGTCTTCCCTCTTAGGGTGTGGGGACTTCGGTGTTGGACTTGATTTCTTGGTAGGATATTGTTGCTAGGGTAGAAAAGGGATGGAGTATGGTCAAAAGGAAAAAAAAAATCTAAATCGCCTCGGCCCTCTTTTGACATGACCCTTCTTTACCAAAAGAGTAAGACAAAAGGTAAATCTTAATGGCTTCTCATCTGGTCTCTTCCAATTTTTGGTTGAATGTTTTCGTTTTATGCATTATTTTTTTATCTTTGTTATGCAGCTTTGGTTCTTGGTGGTGGGAGTCTTTGGCTCTCTCCTTCTTCCTTGGTTTTTTTTTGTCTAGGTCTTGTCTTGTTTCGTGTTGTGAGTGGTCTTGAATATCTTTTATCTTGGGTTTCAGGTTCCTCCAAAACCTGCTTTGTTCATGGTTCTGGGTCCCTTCAAAACCTATTTTTCACTTAATCAAAAATATTCAATATGTTATCCATTTCACCTTATACATAAATATCTTGATTGTTATGCAAATTTTTATCCAATAATTAAGTCGATGGTTTTATAGACTATGTTGAATATTTAAATAGTTGTAAAGTTGATTCAAGCCTAACTTGGACTTTGTTTAAGGGGAGTTTAATAATCCGGTAGAAAATTATTGACTTTAATTCTCTTTATTTGTTGAACCATGTTATAATTATTTTAATTAAGTGGAAGGAAGAGGTCAATTGTGTCTATTAGGATAATAAGTGTTTCTAGATTGTCAATCTTTTCTTCTTCCAATACTCTCAAAGTGATCCTTGTTATTTTACAGTCATGAGAATAATGTAAGAAATGGAAGGTATCTGGGTCAAATAACAAACCATATTGACACACTTGACATCAAGTGATGGGCCACAAGAGATTATTTCTAAATCCATATTTTACTTATGTGAAAGAGGACTATGAAATAAAATAATGTCCAAAAAGGGAAATAATATTCATCAAACTATTCAAAATATATTCTGCTCAAGTATTTGTATAATTCTTAAATCAGCATGATGTCATATTACAAGTAATCATAATTAGTACATGTGTATTGTCAATTTATCATAATAATCATGTGTATCCCCTATATTGATATTTAAATCTTTGAGTGATTTAGAATAAGGAATTAGATAGAAATGAAGTGTAGGTCAAGTATAAATGATGTTATATAATAAATAACAATAGGTTGGGACATAAAGAAGGATCATCATCATGAATGATACAAGATAGTTTATTCATTTATAAACATAGAAGGTTCATAACATATGGTAATCTAGCTTTATATTATTATGAACTATGATTTGTTGAACTTGGTTTTTGATGGGTCTACAAGCTTGGATATTACTTGTGCTTATATGTTGATTGTTTTCCTTAGTTCTATCTGGTTCTACATTAGTTTTTATCAATTGGATGGTGTTATTTGGGCTGGTTAAAAACCTTTTGTTGTTCTTGTCTTTGTATTTTCTCTTTGTATGTTGTTGTGTTGTGTTGTTCTATAATTAGGATCAGGGCCCTTTCCTTGATAATATAATAAAAAACATATGATAATATAGAGGTTCATCATAGTTATTCTCGTTTAAAAAGGGAATCCAATTATGCATGTAATATTAAAATGTTGTCTACTTAAATAACTATAAATCAATTTGCAACTAAGGATCTCATTTATCAGTTATGTATTAACTTAAACTTATAACTAAAGTAATTAGATAATTTAGATATGAGAAATGGCTGGTACCCACATGATATTGTCACTATTTAAACCAACACCTCCCCTTTATTTGCAACTTAGGGAGTAATATATGCATGATGATGAGTCCTAGCTAATAGGCTATATTTGGTACTCGTGTACAAATTTATAATAAAAGAGAGTAAAGAAGAAAACCAAGTAGGAAGAAAACTACTCTCCAAAAGAGATGATATAAAATGAATGTAAAAGTGAAGAAGATAAGTGACTAATACTTACATAGTGTACAATGAATGTTCTCCTATTAAGAGATAAATGAGAGAGTATGCAGTCCCTCCATAGGATGATGCATGTAGTGTTGGCAGATGATCAACACTAGTTGTTGAAGATGGTCCACATTCACTAAACAACATGACAAATGTGTGAAAGATGACTTCCCATTTCGGATGTGTAGCGGTGATGTGAAGTCTTTGAAGTTTTCACATGATTCAAAGACTAAATGTAGTATTATTGGTCTTCAAACCTACAATATTGAAAAATGTTATGCATATCTTGTTGTAAAGGACCACTAACACTTTCTATGAAGCATTTTTGGATTCATATATAGCAACAAATGATGAGATCAAGATGCATGTGAATGTTCATTATTCATTTCTATATGGCTCTCAACAAGGTGTGGTAGCGTTCATGACATGACTCACAAAAGTTCTCAATGGCACGACCAATGACAACCCACTTGATTCAATATTAGGTGACCCCCAATTTTTGGCACTTTATAAATTAGTTCTTTTTACAATACATCAATTTCCAATGTATAGGAAATATCAAAACATTAACTTTTGCTATAAAAAAATGGTTCTCAATTTTGAGCTACTGATCAAAAGTCATTAACCAAACTTTTTCTCATAAAATGACCCTTTTTAATACATTTTCACTAAAAATGAAAAATTGCTCAAAGATGAGGTTAAACCTATCCTTTCAACTACTCATTGAAATTAGCATGAAAAATGTAGAATACAACGGTTTTGATTATAAGGGGGGATTCGGCCTCCTATTAACATGGACCTTACTCTTCATCTTTGTTAAGCAAAAATTCAAGGTTTGTTGAAAATCATTATATATATCAGCAATTAAAATTTCTATGATAATGATCACAATTACAATAAAGCAACTATCTAATGCAAGTTATGTAAAAAATACCCCCCTTTAAACCATTTTACAAATACTAATATAAAATGACAAATAAATTATCAATTAATGATATCATTAAATTTAAATTGCTAATTGTTACACCATTAGCTAACAAGAATATTCATTGAGAAAATATAACTATCACATAAAGATGGCACAAATTGATTTAAATGAGTCAAATAATTTATAGGCCACGTGCTAGTTTTAGGCATTGCATGAGAGTGTGGAGGCCACGTGTTAGGAGTTATGTGTGTAGTGTGAGAGGTTGTAGATCATCCCTAATGTGTGTCATGTGTTCCTCCAACTACTCTTTCAAAGTGGGTTTTCCAAGATTCTCTAGCATACTGAGAAGATAGACAAGGATCTTACATTGTATAGGTAGTCAAGCAATTGTAACAAAGTGTGCATAGCACATTACAAGATAATGTTCCACATCTAGATGCACATCAATATTTTTCTACAATGCAATAAGTTATACATAATCCTTAGTTCATGACCACGGTTGAGAGCCTTGTGTTGGAATATTTAGAAATTCCTCCCACATGCATTGTTTTATGCTTTGTGTTTTTTAAGTTTTAGTTTTTTAAGATTTAGTTTTTTCTTTAAAACTAATAATGCAAGATTTGAAAGATAAGATTGGATGTATCTAAGACCTTTATGTAATGAGACAATTGCAATTGATTCATTGCCAACTAATCTAATCCTTGATTGTTTGATCAAGAAGTTCTTGTAAATTTCTTGAGTCAATGGAACAATTTATCTATGTTTCAATTTCGCATATCTTTCATTTGGTATCAAATTGGATTTGAGAAAGTTGTTTGGTTTAAGAAGTTTTAGACACAAGAGAACACGGGAGGTTCAAGAACAAGTTAGAGCACAAAACAAATTGTAAGATCGAGTTATAGCTCAACGCAAAAGGTGTTTGCAGCTAAGTGTATGTCATCTCTAAAAGAGATTGCAAGAAAGAAGGTAGCAAAAAATGGTAAGGCCAAAGCATTGGTCTAAGCGTGAAGAAATTCCCTTTTTGCAGAGTGGAAGCCACACATGTTGAAAGGGTGAAGTATTTTTTAAGCCCATATGTCAAGCCTCCTTTTAGTGCAAAAGGAAACTCCTCAACGAGGTGAAGCAAAACCTAAAAGAAGAGATTGTAGTCAAAGAGATTTGGCATAAACTACCAAGTTCCAATCCACCTTCAAAAAAGGGTGAAGCTCTTCATTTATAAGGTTGCTTAAGGAGAAAGGGAAAGCTATCAAAAATCAGAAGCAAAAAAATTGTTTGAAGAAGATCGCAAATCATGTAAAAGTTACAAAATTAGACAAAGCCGCCGACATGCAGTTGTGTAAGGAAGTTATATCCAAGCCTTAGAAAAGGTTGTAGTGTTCTCTCAAAAAGAATTAGAAAGTGTGGACACTTGAAGGGGTAATAGTTAGGTGTCAAATAATGGTAGGAGAGTATCCATTAGTGGTTAAAATTATGGGGGAGATTGTTAGAATATTTAGTAATTCCTCCCACTTGTAATATTTTATGCTTTAACTTTAGATTCGGTTTTTGAAGATTTAGTTTTTTTTCTTTATAACTAATAATGCAAGATTTACATATAAGATTGGATGTATTTAAGACCTCGATATAATGAGGAAATTGTAATTGATTCATTATTAGTTAGTATGATCCTTGATTGTTTGATCAATAAGTTCTTGTAAATATCTTGAACCAATAGAACAATTATCTATGTTTCATTTTTTTATTTCTTTCAATTTGGTAGTGCTCTTATGCAAGAGTCTCTTCCATTGGATAATGGATTGATAGAGCCAAAAAGTGCAAGCTCTAAAGGGGCAACCCATGTAGACCACGGTTTTAAATGTTCCTTGAATGAGAAGGTTGAAAATATGCTTCAAACTACAAGTCAAAGACTTGTGGAAGATGTGTTGACTAGCAATCACAAATAATGACCTCATTCATCAGTGCTATGATAAATTTAGCATCCACAAAAAATCCCTCAACTGGTCATAATGAAATTGTTGCAAAACTTTGATAGGTTGTCTAGTGATAATGGATTGATAGAGCCAAAAAGTGCAAGCTCTAAAGGGGCAACCCATGTAGACCATGGTTTTAAATGTTCCTTGAATGAGAAGGTTGAAAATATGCTTCAAACTACAAGTCAAAGACTTGTGGAAGATGTGTTGACTAGCAATCACAAATAATGACCTCATTCATCAGTGCTACGATAAAATTAGCATCCACAAAAAATCCCTCAACTGGTCATAATGAAATTGTTGCAAAACTTTGATAGGTTGTCTAGTGATAGATGGTGCAGGGGCTATATTGCTAGAATTCATAGATGTTATAATGCCATGAATCTTACGAGGCCAATGTTGAAAACTAGAGCATACCGTACAAAATGTAGGAGGTTGATGTACACCAAAACAAATGGAGAATGTCTTCGAACCCTACAAAGAATAGCAAATTTCTCCAAATCCACCAAGACATGAACCAAAGATGCAAACAATCCAATGCTAAACCTATAAATAGGTCAATACGACCAAGAAAGTTGTTGTAGAAATAGATTTTTATCCAAACAAACAAATGGCCAAGGGGCATTTTTTCCCTCTGCTGAAAAACATTCTTTTTCACTAAAAAATATGTACCCTACAAAATTTTGTATAGTATAAGACTCCACTTAGGGATTTTTTTTGTATTTTGTCTCACCTTGTGTGGTTGAGACATACGTGCTCACTTAGTGAGACATCTATTGCATGTACATAAGCCAATTGTGTTGTTGTGTGTGTGTGTGTGGGTATGCACACATGTGTGTTTGTGTGTGTGTGTGTGAGGGGGTGTGTGCGCGCACGCGCATGCATGTGCATGTGTGTGAGGGGGTATTTGTGTGTGAAAATTTTCAAGATTGTGATGTGGACAAAACAAATTGTTCCAAAAAACACTTATTATATCAAAAATTTTAAGTGTGCATTGGACCATGGGGAAAAACTTACAAAACAATATATGGTAAAGTTTAGCTCATATCATCTTGGATGCAAATTTGACATGGAAAACACTAAGGAGTGGGAAATAACAAATTGCTTATTTTGTAGCAGGAGTGGTAAAGATGGAATCGTACTACATCGTTGAATACTCTACTTATAGTGACGTCTACAACAAGGACAAGGACAAGTTCAACATGAAAAATGACTTAAGACTACTTAAAACTTTCATTAAACCCGTGTCTTCCTTGTTGGGATTAGGTGTGTCACACACCTTGTAAGACCCAATGTTTGGATTATTTAATTATTTATTAAGTTTGTGTTCTAATGAAATGGACTTCGCACTTTATGCCTTGGCCATTATGCACATGTGTGATTTATTTTCATTTTGATATTTATTTGTGTAAATTTATTTGTGAAAGAATGTCTTATCATAAAGGACCGGGAAGAGCATTTTTTACAAGGATATGGTGTAAGAGATATTTTGACACGTAAGAGAATGATTAAAAGAGAGATTACAAATCTTGACCCTTTTGTGATGCATGTTATAAATCATCATAGAGCATCTTTCTCAACGGTAAATGACAAATAACGGTGTATGACGTATAAACCTTTACCATAGTAGTTTGGGATTTTTGGGGGGGCATGGCAATGTCTTATGGTGGTTTTCGAGCCACAATAAATCTATATATTAAGGAATTGAAATGGAGACGTTATAGAGTAATTCTTTCTTGGGTTATGCTATTGAATTTCTTTTGAAGGAAGGGGATGTTGATCTCCATGGATGCAAGCCATTGTATGTGTAACAAGTTTATTGTTGTTGAATAATATATTAGTTTAATGCTTCGGAACCAGGGTCTTTTTTTTAAGGTTTTTTTGAAGATATATCTGTATCATTCTCTTTCTTGCGGTTGATTTCCTCCTCCATCTCTGTCATTCTTTCTTTTGTAAGTGTTGTTTACATGCCAAAATGATGGTAAAAATTATGTAGAACTGATTAATGTATTAATCTCCTCAAAGAGTTAATGTGGAAATACCTAAATGCTTTAACAATTATGAAATCCTAATTTAATTGATGAGAGTTTTGTAGGTACTTTTCCTAAAATTGTTAAGTTGGGTTTGCGTGTTCCACTCTTACAGCTGTTGATCTTAATGGATGTTCTCCACATCATTTCACTTCATTTCAATAACTAATCATATATAATTCCCTCTAGTAAAAGAAGATGAAAGCAACGTAATGTTGAAATGAAAAAGTGATAGTTCTATGGCTTGAGAAGAGTAACACGTCTATATTTACATGCCACCTCACATTGCCATCTTTCTCAAAAGTAGGGGGCACTGAACACTTTAAAGAACCAATTCTAAGGATATCTAATGAGGGGCACTTTTCATAGGAGAGACTATCTTCAAAAGGAAATCTTGCTAATAAACAAATTATTAAATCTTTTGAGAGTGCTAGAAGAGATCATGTTAAGAGTTTTTCAGTTTTTCAGTTTTTCAGACTATAACAATAAACCACAAGCTTTCTTCCCTAAGTCAAGGAGATTTAAAACAGTGATAATATACATAAACTTTTCTTCCCTTCATTGTGACGATAACAAACACAGCAAATTAGCTTCTAATAAAAGAGAGTCAAAGAAACATTTAATCCACTACTTTCAGGAAGGTGGTCGAGGGGGCTGAAGACTTGGTTGACCCTAGGCAATATAGCAAAATTAATCTAATTATTTGCTCTTGTAAACAACTTTCTACTAGAAAAGGAAGTCAATACAACAAGGCATTGCAAATATGTTACAGAGGTTTGAGTTGAACAGGGTGGTTATATCAGGTTTTGAATGGGCATTCATGTTTGACAAACCATGAGTGTTGTATCACAACAGCCAAAGTGATTGATAGCAAAAATCACCCCAAGGATCATCTAAGAGATGCTTAAATGTTGCCAAAACATCAGACAATTGAGTTGTGAGGATTAGATGAAGCTTAAAGACCAGTTATAGGAAGATCTAGGAAAACCATTTGAACCAAAATTTGATGAGTTTCACTAATTATTCATTTTTAAAAAATTAGATACTGTTTATTTGACTTTATAGGAACTCGCAGTAGGTGCACATAAAGTTTTGTCTATACATCATTGGATATTCAATACAAAAAAGTGTATGGTTCCCACCTTTCGTAATTTCAATGGCATTATCTGTATAATAAGTCTTGGAATGTAACCTTTTGTCATGCTCATCCTGATGGTAAGTCTGGGATGAAATATTGATAGCATTAATTTTTCCAAGATTTCACCCAAAAATTGTGCTGTTTCAATTATTAATTTATTATGGACTGTTGAAGCTTCAAATCTCTAATTTTTTTGGATTGTTTACTACAGTTCAGCTCTACATTTTTATTTAACAATTGCCTAAAGTGGCTCAAATTTCTTGTCAAACATACTTCATAGAACGGTGCACATGCGCTCCAAGATTTTTGGAATGAATTTTCACCTTACACATTTGAAAACTTGGGCCACTTTAGTTAACACCTTTTATGTCTAGTATTGTTGTTATTCTGCCTTGATTCTCCTCATAATTTATTTTGGTTCCAAAATCTTACAATGTTGTCCCCTGGATACTCCTGGGATCCAGATCAGTTCTGGTAAGATTTGGAAATGAAAATGATCGAGATTCCTACAAACAAGAGTGTTAGAAAAAAACCAGAAAGGCTATAAACATTAGTAGAGGCAATCTTGAATCTATCAGTCATTTATTTCTCAACAGCTCACATGCTTTGGAGCTATATCATGTTTGACTTGGAACAACTAACATGAATGTGTACTTGAATGGAGTTTGGATGTCCAATTTGAAAAATGTAAAATTGAAATTTGTAGCAAATGCTTGACCAGTTTTTCCTATTACATTTCTCTGGTAATTGTAGATGAAGAGAAACGGACATGTTTTCAGGGTAAGGACAGAACCCTCCCTTTGACTTCGACATTACCCAATGACATGTTATGCAGGTTTCTATGCAGTTTCTGCCTTGATGGGACCAGACTTGAAACCTGACATGTAACCAAGATGAGACAATCAAGAGTCTCAGACCTAATAAAATGAGAAAATCGAAGTGTCTCAGACTGAACAATATGAGAGACAATCAAAGTGTCTCCAACCTAATAATATGGGAGACAATCATCGGACCTAATAATATGCTATTCAGGGACCAGCATTGTGATTAAATACGAGAAGAAAACCAACAGGAACAGTGTGTAATCAAGAAACAATTACTGAACCACTTCACCCTGCTCAGGTCCCTACTTCAGGATTGGAATTGTGAAAAACATAGACAGGCAATACCAGGATGGACCTAGCAGCAGTTTAGGCAGAGGTCACTTATTTATATCTCATACTCCAAGGATGCTAAAAAAAACTTGGGGTTAACTTGACAAAAAGTGATAGGATCTTGTGTACTTTCAGTTTCTTCTCGATGACAATAGCATTTGTCACTTGGGACTGTATTTGGATCAGTGCGATACTGTTACATTGCACAACCTCATTAAATAGATCAATGGGGGAGATTTTGTTTCACGTGGGCATTTGGATACCTGGCATGTTAGTGATCCACATATGCATTAGTATTTTGTCATTTGGGACGTATTTGGATCAGTGCAGATATATTACATTGTGCGACTTCATTAGACAGATCAATGGAGGACATTTTGTTTCACATTGACACTTGGATACCTGGTATGTTATATTTTCTGGGTAAGTCTTCAATGGGTAATACAGAAGCCAAAAATCTGAGATTAAATCATTAATTATTAATTATCATAAGCTTGTTTTGTCAAACAGATGACAATTAAAATAGCTATTGGTTCTGATTTGAGGATCATTCCTCTGCTACAATGTTACTTGTGCGATTGCCAATTTTAAAAGGAAAAAGAACTTAAGAATGTGTACTTGAAAACAATGTCTTTAAGGGCAAATCTCCAAGGCCATTTACGTCTCGTAGTTTAAATGAGTAAACATTAAACACTACACTAACATGAAATGTTATGTTAAATTAACACAGCACACAATATAGTAAGCAGATGCTAACGGAAAATGATCCAGAGACATACTAGTCTTAAAGAGATTTCCATGTGCTTTATAAAAATTATGGTGAAGCAAGATTTGTGAACAATATCAGAAAAATACCGAGCAAAAAAAGTTCACAGATAAAAAGAAGATGCCCAGGAAGTTTTTGAAGCATTCTAAAAGCAATGTTCAAGTAGTCACACATCTGGTAACAACCAAATTAGATTTTACCTCGGAATCAATATTCAATACTTATTACATTACAGCTCACTCAATGGTGCAATACCCTGTATAAATGTGCACTGAACCAAATATATGTTTACCTAACAGATCAGTGTTTCATGCAATTGTCATGATATATTTACCCATCTTCTAGCAGAGTTTCATCGTCAACCAGATGACTTAGAGCAACTTTTGCCTTTTTAGGCTGAGGACCAATAAGCTCTTTGGTTTCTTCTTCTTCTCTTTCTCTGTGGCCACCTTTCTCAATGTCACCATCCTCCTTTGCAACACCTGATATTTCTTCTGTTAAGGAATTCTTTTGCTTGCCTTCAGTATCATTACTTGCAGAAGCTCCATGCGACTTGCTAATTTGTGATTCTCTGTGACCTTTTAACAATTCACCAGATGTTGTCAAAACCAAACGAACTTGGTCATCTTTGGTAAGATCTATAGGTTTCTTTCTAGCCTTGGTCTCTGCACTCACATTAGCTCCTTTTTGTATCAAAAACTTTACAAGTTCTAAATGACCTCCCTGAACAGCATAATGAAGTGATGTCATGCCCTTGCGTGTGGAAGCAGTAATAGAAGCTCCTGATCTCAAAAGAATCCGAACAATTTCCAAATGCCCCTTCTGTGAAGCAAAATGAATGGCTGCCATGTCATCAACTGCAGCTGCCCTAACATCAGCTTTGTGTTCACACAGGAATTGTACTATCTTCGTCTGACCTGACCAAGCTGCCAAATGTAGGCTTGACCATATTAAGGAAGATCAATCATAAAATTCAAGGACAAATAATAGATGACTCCTCTACCAAAAGAAATAATGTACATAAAGAGCACCAGAAGAAGTTTCAATTCCATTGAAATATATTAATAAAGTTGAGTTCAGCCACCCTAAAATTAAAGCTTCACCCAGTATATTATTATGGAGGCGCCATTGTGATCTCATGACTACACTTTGGAGGAGTGTAATTATTTCACTCATGTGGAAAGAGATGTCTTGGTACTTGGAGATCTCCGCCATGATGGCCAGCTTTACTTTCGCTTGTACGTACTTGGCCTATCATTTCTTACCCCAAGTCAGACACTTTACTTATGCCATAATCCCTATTCCTTGATTAAAATGAGATTGATTTCCCAACGGACTTCTAGAGAACTCTTCATTCCACTCTGGCGGGGCTCAGCTTTTGGGATTACCTCCATCAATCAGCAAGACAGTGACATCATCATTTGAAGAAACAGAGTGGGAGGAAAACAGCTTTGAATTGAACCTTCCTGCAAGGAAGTGACTAACAAAGCCACGATTTTGCAGATTTGGTGAAAGGAGGGTTAACTTCTTTCATTAGCGTATCAATGGTTACAATCCTGTGATATCTAATGAATTCACTAACTCATGGAAAGAAAGAAAGGTGTTTTGTGTGAGGGATAAGTTTCAATGTGACAAAAGAAGCTACAGCATTGGCCATTGAACTCTATATTCGTGATCTTAGTTGTGGACCCTGAATCCCCAAAGCTTAATAATATCCCAAGATCCATTATCATTTGAACAAAGACAATGAGAGGCGAACAGCTTTAAATTGAAACTTCATGCGAGGAATCAAATAAGAAAGCCACCATTCGCCAAATTCTGCAGAGGGGAGGAGGGTTAACTTCTTTCCTTGACTGTAAAAATGGTTACAAACCTGTGATATCTAATGAATTCACTAAGTCATGGAGCGCAAGAAGGGCTTTTGTGGGAAGGCTAAGATTCAATGAGATGAGAAGGTCTAGTAGTGGTCATTGAACTCTCTGTTGGTGATCTAAGTTGTGAACTTCAAATCCCTAGGACTTGATTATCTCCCTAGTGCCAGGGGTGTCAAATTTGGGAAGATTAAAATAAGCCCGTATTCAGGTTAGGCAACTTATGACCAATTGTCAAGGCGGGTAAGACTTCTTCACTTCTAGCTCTACAAGACCAAAGGAGGCTTCTCTATAGTACTGCATTGGATATCGCTACAGAAGCACAACACTTACCTTAAAACAAACCATACCCACTAAAAAGTACACCCACATTTTGGTTGTCATTTCGTGCATATATGCTAGTTGCAATATTCAAGGTCAAAAACCTTATTAGACCAAAGAATCTACCACATAATTGTCAATGAATGTGTTTTATGATATCACCTTTTGATGTTATGGACATTTAGACATAGTAATTGCAACACACTAAAACTAATAGAATTGGAAGTTGTTTAAATTAAAGTATTTTTAGTCTGTAGAGGACAGTGAAGAGAAAAAAGCCAATAATAGACTGGTGCCTTCATCCAGTTGGGCAGCAAAGTCTCTGAATTCATTCAAACATGCAATAACTGAAACCAAGGTAATACCTAAATCAAGATATCGCAAAAGACTATGCCTTTCAAAATGCATAGGCAAGCTAAACTCTACATATACATTCAGAAAAAATATTGATAGTTACAAACTATTAAATGCACCTAATTATACTTATGCGTTCTTTTATTGCTCTAAGAAGATACTCTGCAAAAACTTTACAGGGATTTTACAGTCATCTAGCTAACTAACTAATCAAAAGCGCATCAAAAAATGTACACCATGTGCAGGGAGACACTCAATCAAGGTTGAATCTATAATTAATCATTCAATCTACAACAATTACATGCATTATTACATACTTGAGATAAACCCAGATCATAACAATAACAAAACGCAATACCCAAATATAGAATTACGAACCCACTCAAATTCTATGTGATTCTTCTTTTTGCTACACCCTTCTCCAGTCCAGAATGTCCTCTTAGAAAAATGAAACTCAATCTGTATATATACTTTTGCAAGTCATCCAAAAAGGGAAACACATAGACTTGCGTGAGGACCCTAGGAATCCATGATTTTCTGCAACTGCAGGTGGCAGCCATGTTTTTATGTCGGTGTTTTGTCATATTTTCAACTCAAAGGTGCCATGAACCATCTGTTTGCATTCCCAAGGAGTCTGGGGGGGCCATTTTCCATCTGCAAGCATCACTTCAGGCATTAAGTCCAATTAGAAAGGAGAGATGTGCAAGAACATCAATGGCAATGCAAAGTGGTAGGTGTGTTGGTTCCCAAAACCGTAGATTGGAAATCCAAGAGCTTTTGCCAATTCTCCTAGATTGCTCAATCAATCTTGGCCAACGAACGGGAACAATCCAATTCCCTTGCACTCAGACTTCGCTAAACCTAGGTGGGTAAATCCTCACCCCAAACACAAAGGTGTCTTTATATAGCGAATTTAAACTTGTTTGATTTCTCAAGGTGGCAAATATTCCTTGAGATTAATCAGAATAAGAAAATATTCTTCTTACTTGTGCTTGAAAGTTATGAATGCTTTGTAATTGA
>MU227827.1:475788-498495 GCA_018584345.1 Thuja plicata | reverse complement strand
AGGAAAATGGCCAATGTGACAAGGATAAAATCCTTCTTCTCTTCGAGTTCTAGACTCAGGCAGGCTAACCCATGGATTTCTTCTTTAAAGAAACTAACATGTACTCTTACATTCACGGAATGCAAAACATAAACATTCAAGCTCTCACACAGAAATTTTAAAGTGATTTGAATAATTGATTGATGAAAAAAACTGCATAACCAGCAAAAGACCAGTGCCTTATCTATTGGGTAACAGAGTCAAATAAACATGCATCTCCAGAAAACCCTAACTCCAAACACAAAAAAACCAAGTGAAGTGCCTTACAAATCACTCTTCTCACTCCAATTCCTTGACATCAGATTCATGTATAAACCTTGAATTCTCAGAACTTGTATTTAAGATTGACTCTCTCCTTGAAAGAAACTTAAAAACAAGATCACAACTACCTTATAGCCAGTGTATCAAAATGCCTTACAAACTGACACACGAGAGTCAAGACCAGATACACGAAGACATCAACAAGAATTGAACAAGGATTCCATTGTTCTTTATTGAAAATTCATCTGGTTCAACATATTTACAAAACAAAGAAACTCAGAGAAAACAAGAAAAAAGGCCTGAATACTGCCCAGTAGCATAAATTTCAACATCCTTGTTACAATGATGAAAAAGCCAGATATGGAGAATGGGAAAAACAAATTTAGTCACCGACACCTATCTGTTCCCAAAAATATCTGCAACTGCAAAAATCTGCAACTGCAAAAATCTGATATGATCTGGACTCAAATGGTCTGCAAAATCAGAATCTTTATTCCGAGACCTTTCTGGTGATATACGATACTCTATTTTTTGGATAAAATTTGCCCTCTGAAACATTAATCAAACTTTGCCTTCCCGTGCATAATTTTTCAACAGTTTGAAATATTTCAATTTGAATTTAATTACTTTTTCAATAGTTGGACTATTGAAATAAGATGAAATTTAACTTTAAAATTTCACTTTGCCCAGATTTCATCTCATCCTGCCAAGTGTCAATCAGACTTAATGGCTTATTGGTTAGATGTTGAGCATCTTCCCTTTAAGTCATTAAGTCAACCATTAGATCCTTTTAAACTTGCAAGTTCTTTAACTCCTCCCTTTTGTGATGAATTTATTTAAATATTTCAGTTTAATCCCTTTTTTCCCCAGAATGCACCAAATTTTGACACTTGTCACATGTTGATTTGCTGCTCTAAACTAGCCTTGGAACTCCTCCTTTAACCCTGGTTCCTTTTGGAGACTACTTAGTCTCTAAGTCTCTAAGAGATTTCCTTGACCATGGTTAGATCTAGAGACTTGGAGACAAGCCTTAGTCTCTAAGTCTCTGAATAGGCTTAACTCGACCACCTCTTAACCACACTCTAACCATGGTTATCATTTGCTTTAATCTCTAAGTCTCTGAATGATTTTCTTAACCATGATTCGATCTAGAGACTTGGAGAATACTTGATCTGGAGACTTGGAGACTGCTTCATCTGGAGACTTGGAGACTATTCGATCTGGAGACTTGGAGACTACTTTAGTCTCTTAACCATGATTAGATCTGGAGACTTGGACACTACTTAGTCTCTTAGTCTCTAGATGATTTTCTTAACCATGATTAGATCTGGAGACTTGGAGACTACTTTAGTCTCTAAGTCTCTAGATGATTTTCTTAACCATGATTAGATCTGGAGACTTGGAGACTACTTAGTCTCTAAGTCTCTGAATGAATTTGCTAACCATGGGTTTGTTGGGAGACTTGGAGACTACCTTTAGTCTCTAAGTCTCTGAATGAGCTTAACTTGACTGCACCTTAACCATGCCTTGACTGCGGTTAACTTGGATAGTGTAGTCTCTAAGTCTCTAGATCAATTCGCCAACTATGGTTAGATTTGGAGACTTGGAGACTAGCCTTTATGCATTTTACTCCAAAATAATGGGGCCCACTGCACACTTAATTATCCAACCAAGAGGCCCACCAAATGGCCTCTTGGTTCTTTCTTCACATTATAATGTAAGTGTTTTAGTATATAAATACTAAAAACTTTCCCAGCACCATGCATGTGGGATATATCTCTGTGCATTTTTTTCAACTTTCTGAGACTTCCTCCAAGTGTTGCTCACTCATGGCATCATTTTATTGTTGTTTAAGAACAACTATATTGCTCCATGGAGCTGGGCTCCCCTTCCTATCGATGCACATTTGCATTTTAAAGTTTTCAAACAAACAAATCCATCCTCCAAAACTGCTGGTTTTTTAAACTTTGTTATTTTTTTCCAATATTCAGAGAACCGTAACTTTTGATTTTCAAACTGGGTTTCTCTGAAATTTTTTCTGTAGAGTGCATGCATAGTCATCTCAAACATATTAAAAATTCAGCCTGACCCAGTTTGTATTTTTTGAGATACGACTAAAAAAGTGACTGGCTGTGCACTTATTTGAAAAACATTTGGGCAACTTGTCTGAAATGGTTTTTTATGTTCTCTTCCACAAACTCATGCACTAGCAACTACAATGTAAATACAAATGTTTTAAAATTCCTTTCATCCTGAGCAATACATTTCTCATTTAAACAAAATCCTCTTTCAATATCAGGCGTGGGGTCTTGAGTGTAATACACTGGCCTTCATACTGCGAAAGCCCTCTTATTTCCCACACATTACCTTTCTTTAAACTTTTAAAACAATCATATGCTTTGTCCTCTGCACAGGCACTTTAATCACTTTGTTTGGTTTCTCATTCATTCATAATGCTTCGCAGCACTCCCATAGAAATGGTTTTGTTTTTTATTAATTTCCATTTTCCCTCTTGACAAAACAAATCTGGCCAGCTGTGCAACTCGGAAAATAAAACTACTGAGCTTGCAATCACTTTAAAACCATTTTTAATAATTCTGTAAATTGGCTTCATTAATTGCAAGTAGCCTCTAGATCGAGCTTTAAAAACTGACAAAATCAAGTAACCAAACCGTGGCATTGGGCACACGTGTTCCATGGTCAACATTCTTCCACACTGCAAAATGACGCCTGGCGAAACCAAAAAGGTCAAAAGATTTTAATCGCCCAAGTTGCCTATTCAGAACAATTCTACAAATCACCCTGTCAAATAACGGTAAACACATTTGGTTTTGACTTTGAAAACATGTCAAAAGACCTCCTGGGGATCTGAGCTTCTAGATACTGGGAGTATGCTATATGGATGATACATATCCAGAAGGGCGCCTCTTGACAATTATCCAGGCACATTTGACAACCCCTCAAAAGTAGCCACTTGGAAATGCAGAAAACCGAAAACATAAGGAATACCGATTTCTGCAAATGAAAAGAAACTTGGAAAGTGTGCAAACAAAATCCTCAGAATCTAAAACTTTGCAAACTTGAAGCAAATTTGGCCTATAATTCAGGGCAACCATTTGCCTGATGTGACCAATCACAGTATTCAAGATATAACCTCGCAAACAGGGCCTCCGACCAAGCTGTGTAACTGATCTGCATCAAATTGTTAGAAACTACAAACGAAATCGGATTGGCAAACTGGGCAAACAGATTCATCATGACCTGACAATCATCAGGATAGCACATTTTCATGCCTAGAATACAGGGGAGCTTTCAATTATCCATTTCACTCAACCAGGTGTGAAATTGTAAGACCTCAAAGTAGGCCATTCATAAATCTGCATTTGACAGTTTGGCACACTGATAGAAACTGCAAATGGAATGGGCTTAGCAAACTGACCAAATAGAATTTTCGCAACTTGAAGACGGAGACTCAAGAAGTATTTGACCTCTATAATGGAGTAAAAAAGGAATTTTTTCAATTAGGTCACAAGGTCAAAAGTTACAATTGGTCAAACAGGGCTACTCAGAATTCTAATCAATTACACAATGCATGACAACAGTAAACTACCAACTTTGAGGAGTTTGAAACCTAGTCAAAACATATCGAAATGACTTGGGATTTGAAACATAGGTTTTGTAATACACATACTCAATATTCCCCAAAGTGGTGGGCCATGAAACTTAACAGGACACAAGATATTCAAAGGCAAACTGGGCCTGTTACAACAAATTGACACTTAGGCAGAAATGCAAATTTTGACAAGTGCTCGAATCAAGACATCACGAAACAACTTGAAACTCAAATTTAATGACCTGGGATGTCTTCAAATACCTAAACAAGAGTGACAAGTATTTGACATGCATGGAAAACTTCAGAATCTCATCTCGGCAAATAGGCTCAAAAAGCACTTTAGGGGGTCAAAATGCGAAATTTTAACATGGTACTTCAAAAACCCTTACTGCTTTTTTCAGTCCCAACAGGGGGATCAGCCATGTCATTGGGATCCAAGTCCTTCACTATTGACTCATATCTAGGTTTAGCAATCAAGATTGTCTAAATTTTCTTCTCTGGTCTCTGAATCTTACAAGTTTCCAAAAACTCGTTCACAATAGCCAACTCCTTATTTAAGTTATTTCTCCCTCTGGGAGAGAAATGTAATCCTTTAACCCCCTCTTTGTAAACCAACACCAAGCGTTCATTAATCTATCCTTAGGGATCTCTGTGACTATTGAGACCTACAAGAGGATATTCAAAACGTTTAGTTTGTTGTGAAAGTCGGTAAGGCACCATATTTTGCCTTGGAAGACCTCATTTCTCTTTTCCATATAAACCATAAAATCTCATTAGTGAAGATAAGCCAAAATTTATTAAGATCAACAAAAAAGGCATTCACATATTCACACAAAGCTTCATACCAAGTAAAACCTTTCCTATTATCTCAACCCAATTAATTACCATAGAATAAGGACCAAGAGAAGGCAAGTTCACTCTCAAAAAAAAGGTGTTCAAAAGTCTCAATTTTATCACACAATGAACAAATCCTAGCAGAGATACCAATTGACTCTAGTTCAAAGTTCCCAACCAATTTCATAATCTAAAAAAGTCATCTAAAGAAAGCTTTCTTTGGCTCAATACAAGGATACCAAATAAATTTCAGTCTACCAGCCCATCTAGACTCAAACCAATCCACCTTCCAGCACTAATTAAGCGAATTAATAACCTCCTTAGTTTCTGTCAACATCACATAATTTTTCTTAATAGAGATGTGATCAAACTTGTAGCCATCATTCCATTTTTAATTATTCATAAAATTATCAATTCCTTGTAATCTAATAGGAAGATTTCCTCTTTATGTAAAACAGCATATGCTCTCTGTTGCACATAATCGAATTCTAAATTCCCTTTTGATCTTTTACCCAAGATTTCAAAGAACCATTGTCAAAAACATTTTGAAAGGTAGAGATTCCTTTAAAATCCCCCACAAGTGCAAACGACCCACGCATGAGAGCCAAGAGCTTAATGTTCCATTCCAGTCTCCACCAAACCAATCTAGGACCGATCGCAAAGCCATTCTTCTTCAAACTTACATCACTACCTTTAAGTAAGTGCTTCACTTTTATCCAGGCCTTTCAAATACTGATAAACATTGGAGACATGTTCATGTGAGTTTTGTTCCACTCCAACATACAGAATCAAACATTCAATGTTTCGGGATGAAACACTAAATATTCAAGCCCCTCTTAATGTAAGGTCATCTCTCATGCTAAGCTTGGAAAATGCGATCATGAAATGACTTCAAGATTCCTTCTATTGTGGACACTCGCTCAGTGAAATAATGTGATTTGTTGGTAATCACTTAGGGGACTTACGCTGTTCATTCAATGGATATCAACTGCTTGCACCTCTAAAGATCTAGCCTTACAATGTGCAATGAAAATATACTTGGTTTTCCAACTTTCCAAAGCTACTTCTACTTCCAACTATGAATGCTAGGAGTCACGGATGGACTTGGACTCTACTAGATGTGGTTTTATCAGCAACCTCCACACCACCTAGTGCAAGCTTCTAAGGTATACTTAAAGGTTTTCAAATCAATATCTCCTCTTCAATCCCATCAATGGATGCAAACTAAAGATTGAAAATCAATTGAAGTTAAGAACAATCACTAGCTTACCACAGAAGGCACTCTTACCATCAGCAAGAGGCTAGTGGCCTAGTTTTGTTTGAGTCAAACAAGTAAACATCCACAATTTCTTTCATTCAACTAAGCTACTTAAAGAAAATTCTAATCTAAACAACATGAAATAAAATCCTAAACTAAATGAGGAAATATGGGTCACCATGAAAAAATGCAAACTTGATCAAAACAATTCACCATGCAAGACACAACAATGAAAAGTAGAGCAAATTTGAAATTAGATTAGCAACAATTCTCCAACAAGCCCTGCTTTACAAATGAGAGGGGTGGGGTTTATATAGGAGCCCCAATTACAATGAATGGTCAGAATTGATTCGAAACCAACGGCCCGGATTAAACCATTACAAACCCTAATTAGGGCAACCAAAGATAGCCAATAGAAATGAAGCACCACAAAATGAGCCAATGAGAAAATTCAAAGGCTTGAGGACCAATAGGAAGCAAGGAAGCCGCCTAGTCATCATACAACTCATCATTATGAACATGTATACCTTTTTTCCCTTGCAATCTTTATCTTAATTCCACTTACTTATCCTTAGGACTTCTTCATCGTTCTTGGACTTCTTTCTCTTGGATGGCTGGATAGTGCAATGCTTGAACCCTTCGTATTTCCACCTTCATTGTTTGGAATTCTTCTTTGTCTTCTTCATCTTCGCACTCGATCCTTGGGAAAATCCCTTGAACACATTAACATCTTCCTTGGCATAGTAAATCTTCCTCAATCCATTTCCTTGTATGACTAGATTATCATTAGGATCACTCCCTTGATCGGAATCTTGTCCTTGAATTCTTTCTTGCTCTTGACCTCAGACTTGTCCTTATGTCCATGTCCATGTTCCTATGCTAACTTTGGTGTTAGAATCATCCTCGAACATTCCTTGGTGTACTTATTTGATCCTTACGGAAAATTGATGTGAATAGGGACAAGTTGATCTCCTTGTAAGATAGTCCTTTTTCTTCAAGCATTTATTTAAGTGAAAGCTGACTTGCATAGGGACACATGTATGTCCATGAATTGAATCCTTGAACACGAACTTGTCCATGGACTCCTTTAAATCCGGACTTGTCTCATGTTCTTGCTTGATGGAGGCTTGATCTTGAGATAATTCCTTCATCTCAATCCTTGAATTTTCTTTCCCTTGTTCCAGCTTTGAAGTGCATTATCTTGAAGTGTTGTCCTTTGAAATCAGTCGCATTAGGCTAGTCCTCTTTCATTTCTATCATAGGTTTTGAGCTTGAACTTGTCTTCCACCTTCCTTTGTTCACTTCCTTGCGACTATCCTCGCCTTTGATCCGAACATGATTCCTGGTACAAAGCTTCAAGTCAGTATGGGTTTAAAGGACTTGAACAAAATAATAAATTTCAGACTTTTAAATCCTTGAATTAGTCCCTGAATTCAATGCAAGAGCTTAGTAATCCTATCCCTAGAAGATTGTGGACAAAAAAGATACTTGGGATAGAATCTAGGACCACAAAATGATTAGACTTATCCATCAAAACAACAAAAATCAGACCTCTACCTATAAGGAAGAATTCTGATTTTATGAAGACATTCAACGATAAGTCTGAAAATGAATTAAAAATCAGTCCCTGACAATTCACTAAGTTAGCACAAATCATGATCCATGGATTCATATGCAAACTATTAATTAAAACCGCAAAGCAATCCATGCACAAAGTCTAACTTCAACATAAATTTTCTGAGGAAGTTTGAAAATGAGTCATGATTAATCCAAACAATGCTTAAAATAATAAAATCAGACCTTAGTAAAGTTCTGATTTTCTGAAGACAATGCATGGATAGGTCTTAAAATCATCCAAACTCTAGTCCTAACACCAATCCAAATAGGATTCAATCAGCACTTATGAGTTTAATGAAAGCATGCGCAAGTTTACCTTGGAAAAAACGCTTTGTCAAAATTCTGATTTCCTGAATACATGCCTGCAACTTACCTTATTCTGGATGAATTCAGCCTTCAAACTTAACGATTTGTGCACAAAATGACCTCTTGAAGACTCAGCGACAACTTCCCTAACAGTTGGATGAAGGGGCAAATTATAAAAAAAATTGCAAAAAACGTCCCATACAAGGATGCTTCAGAATTTTGTCTGAAGACAAGTGTGTTTCAGACCTCAAATGGCCTTGGAATAGGCCTCAAATCACCCCCAAAATGCCTGCAATGGAGTTAGGAATGTTGTGAATGCTCAAAAAAACTTATAATTTTCTTTAAAAAATTGCACCCTATCGGGGGAGACTTCAGATTTTGGTCTGAAAATCCATTCAGCCCATTTAATGTCTCAAATCAGTCCCAAAATGTTCCTTTTTACCTTGCAATCACTCAGCAATCCAATCCAGATCAGTTTAGGGAGTTATGAATTTTCTATAAATTTCTCAAAAAAAATCGCCCCATATATGGAATTTCTCAGATTTGGGTCTGCGGACATGAACTTTCACCCCCTTCTTGCCTTCAAAAACTCAGAAAATGGTCTTCAAATAGCCTGCAACAATGCATGGATGAAATTCCTTGCAATTAATTTTCCATGAGTTTCTCAGAATTTTGGTCTGAAAATACCTTACTTTCAGCCCTCTAATGGCTCCCACAAACTCGGAAAATATCACCTTTCAGCCTTCCTTCAATCACTTGCATCACTTGAACTTGCCATTTTCACTTCTCCCAGACTGGGTTGTCTTCAACTTAGCCTTCTTGCTTCAGTTTTTCAGTCACTTATGCCTTTATAAATCCTTTTGATTTTTCCTCTTGGTTGATGGCCTTATAAAGGAGTTTGGGTTGTTGCTTTACCACCCAGAAGCAATGTGAGATAAAAGATCAATGGCCTTCTAGAAGTTTCCAATTTTACTTTATTAATTTTCCCCAAACTTTAATTAATTATTAAAATAATGCCATAATACTTAATAGGGAAAATTGATCCATGTATGGATCTTTCAAAAGAATGCTAAGTCCAAAACCTCCATTCATCAATCCAAGCAAGTATTCACACTTTAATTCCATCCCTCCAAAGTGTGGGAAAATTGACTAGGGTGAGGACAAGCGTCTTCCCATACTTAGAAAAACTCCAACTTCTTCCTGCCCTCCAAGGGGAAATTTGACCCTAGCTTGGACATTCCTATCACTAAGAAAAAATTTTCAACTTGCTAGCTCTCAAAGGGAAATTCAACCCATGCTTGGATAGTTCCCACACTTAGAAAAATAAACTTAGCTTCATTACCACCCTAGAGGGAAAAACGAGCCATGCTTGGACATTTCCAACACTAAGAAAAAAAATTATCTTCCATCATTGCCCTCAAGGGAAAAACAACCCTAGTGTGGATTAGTTCCATACTTACAAAAATTTTAAGCTCAATATCCACCTTTGAGGGGAAAAATGACCTTGGTCTAGATAGTATTGATACTTCGAAAAAATTTCACCCTCCAAACTCACCTACAAGGGAAAATTGACCTTGGTCTGGACAATTTCTAGACTTAGAAAATTTTTCAATTCCATACTCTATTCCAAGGGAAAATCAACCTTGGTGTAGACAATTTCCAGACTTTAAAAAATTTCACAATTCCAAACTCACTCCAAGGGAAAATCGACCTTGGTCTAGAACTTAGAAAATTTTCACAATTCCAAACTCACTCTTGGGGAAAAACAACCCCTGTCTGGACAACTTCCAGACTCAGAAAATTTTTACAATTCCATCTATCCAGAGTGGTGGAAATTCATAGTATGTCAGGATTTTGCCCCCAACACTTCGGGCTTTTTTAGGAAAAGGCCAATTAAAGTGGGGAATTTCATGTTGTGTCTAGATTTTGATCAAAATAAGTAGGGAATTCATAGTAAGTCCGGATTTTGATCAAAATAAGTGGGTAAAATCATTACAAGTCCGGATTTTGATCAAAAGAAGTAGGGAATTCATAAGTCTGGATTTTGATCAAAATAAGTAGGGAATTTCATTATAAGTTCGGATTTTGATCAAAATAAGTGGGGAATTTCATTATAAGTCTTGATTTTAGCCAAAATAAGTGGGGAAAAATCATTAGAAGTCTGGATTTTGTGCATTTTTATAAAGAAATTTTGATTTTCCTTAGGATTTTGGCAATTTTAAGTATGGAAAATCAATTTCTATAAGGGTTTTAAGGCCCTTATGCATGTAATATGCCTTTATTTGGAATTTTGGACTAATTGACTAGCCAAAATTTAAATACACTTAGAATTTTACGTTCAACCCATTATAACTTGATCCAGAGGGACTTCAATTTTAACGCTCCCACTTAAGATCACAACTTGGCCGCTTGATTTTGCTACCACCCCTCAGTCTTTTAAAGCTCTGAACTACTAAACTTAACTACCAAAACCTAACTAAACTAACAACTACGAGCAAATGAGGGGGTCCCCATTTGCAATGGGGCGATGGTGTGAAAACGTCACAAGACCCAAAAAAATTTACATCAAACTGACCAAAAAGCAAACCCTGCAAACTCAAACCAAACCATCTCTTCTGTTTCTTTCGTCTAGAGAGGCAAATATAACTTCTAATTCACTCCAAGGCTCAAAGCCATCAAGAGCCTTAATAATCCATTTAACTTTTAACAACCAAACCAAGGCTTTGGATCTTAAGATCTTTCAAACCCAAACCATTTAAAAAATTTGGCATACAATATGACAATCATTTAACCACATACCTCTTTTTATTGTCCTTTTCATCAAACCAAAGAAAATCCCTAAAAATCTTCTAGATTTTTCAAAATGACAATTTGCAAACAACCATGCAAATGACTAGTAAAACAAATGAAAAGCAATCACTTTCTAAGTTACCAACAACCTCCTAGAAAGAGATGATAAATGGGTTTGTCATTTTTTGAAGTTTTCCTTTAAATATCCAATCCCACATTTCTTTCAAAGAACAAGAGATGGCAAATGGGTTTTCCAAGTATTTAAAAAATAATTTTGGGCACCCCCCATTACAATCCCTTATTATTAATCCACTCTGGTGAGGAACTATCCCAACTTAGAATAGTAGATTTCTAGTTGAATGCCTTTGCACTAGAGCCTTCAAAGAAGATATTCAACCTATTCATCATGTTATCAATATTGACTTCATTCATCTCAACAAACAAAATTGTATCATTGCAAACTTAGCATTGATCAATTGCTCACTTTTGGGGATACAAATTCCATATACATGAGGGTTAGTAAGTCTAGTTTTCAAGACATAATAAGTGCTTCAACAACAATCGAAAAAAGGGTCGGAGCAATAGGACAGCCTAGTCTAATTGATCTTTGTAGACTAATGGGAGCACTCAATTCCCCATTGATACCCACCTGAGTAGAGGAATCGTTGAAAGGAATATTTCTCCATTCGCAATACTCACAAAGAAATCCAAAGTTTTTTGCATATCAAGCACAAAGATCCACTATATTAACCCTAAGCCTTCTCAAAATCTAAAAATATCGTGTTCACATTTTCACCACGACACTTTTCCCAATACATACCTTTCAAACTAGTGATCAAATTTTCTAGTATATACCTACCTTTAATAAAACAAATTAGGTAACAAAAACTACCTTCTTTAGAATTCCAATGAGTCTAAGTGGAAGAGTTTTAGCAAGAACTTTGTACGAGACATTCAAGATTGTAATAGGTCTCCATTTTTAATATATTTTGTCCTCATCCTTTGGAATCAATTGAATGATTCCTCTATTAATTTCCTTACCCAAGGAATCCATAAAGAAGGCTTCATGGTACAACGCAAGTAATTTCTTACAAAAACAATCAACATTGGCTTTGTAAAATTCAATCAAGAGAACATCACTGGTCAAGAGTTTATCATCGTTGAAAGATAAAAAGGATTTTGAGATTTCCTCTTTAGAAATGTCTCTGTGAAGGACCACATTCTCCTCACTAATCTTCTTGGGGATAGTTCTTTGACAAAACCATCTATCTTCTCTTGAATTACCATCACCTTCAAAGGCAATGAATTTTGGTACAAAAAAATGAAAGACTTCCTTCATAAACAAACTATCAAAGGAACGAATTCCATCCATCTCAATTGGGCAAATTCTCTCCTTAATTTGTTTAATTCTAATCAAATTAACAAATTATTTCGATCCTCTATCACCTTGCTTGGTCTAATTCATTTTGGACCTGATTTTGGCCCCTTAATTCTTGTAGTTATAGATATTTCTAAAAAATTTGGTTCTAATAACTTCTCCAATATTAGTTGATCCTCTTTATTCTTTCACAACTTGGTTTACAAGAGCAACAACTTACCCTAAAGAAAATATTCAATCCTCTCCCCAACCAAAGCCTTCTTTCCCCCCACCATTTTTAACAATGATCCCTATGTGGAGACCAATTTCCCCCATGTACTAATTTCCAAGTCCCCCTTAATAAGTGCTTTTAACAATAGAAGTGTAGTGTCATAAATTGTATCCCCTTACAAATTTCATACTCCTTTTTGGGCGCTCACATAGTGTGCCCTCTTATGGTTCATTTCAAGCCTATTTTTGGCCTTGTTACTACCAAATTGTCATCATATGCTCATGAGGTGAACAGAGCCTATGTCCCAGGACCTTCTACTCAGTAACCACCCATAGTTTACCCTTTTCTAGGTGGACTAGGACATCTAGAATCATAATTCCCCCAAAACAGCCCCAAACGTGTGCGAGTGTCGATTCCTGCCATTTGTAATTTGATCCTAAGATTTTGATGACTGTTGGAAGTTGGCCTAAAACAAGAAATATCTTGAGACCACCATATAAAGGCATCATTCTTAATTCATTTTCATCCTACACATTCAAAGCATCATTGAGATCATTCCTTGAGCAAACATTATTGAGCAAGTGTCCTCAAATATAAGCATCATGTAGCAACAAACTAAAGCAACCTACATGAAGGTTGTTTTCAGATTGATCTTGTCTTGTCATGTCATGTTATTGCATGCCATGTTCTTGGATCATGTTCTTATCCAAAAGCATTGGATCAACACCATTATCAAGCCTAAGGTAATATTGTTTTATTTTAGATTTAGCCTCTACCCTTCTAGAGGTAAGCTCTCTTTTCTAATCAATCATTCCTATAGTGGAGGTTAATTCCTACCCAAGTTTTGACTTAGGCAAGCCCCTATACAACACTGCACTTTTCCCCTTTTTCTATGTGCAGGTTACAACTTCATCAATTGAAAGTTGCATAGTTGCAAAATGCAAACTGAGACACAGTTCCAGAATTTGAATAGGTGAAAACCCTTGGACTATGTCAATAAGCACATGCGACTGACACTTTTTGGCTGAATTTCAGAGAGTATGATCTGCGGAGCATCCTGGTTTGGAATCCAAAGTTTTAGCTAACAGAGACCCTCAAAACCAAGGCGCCTACCACACATGACCAACACTTTTAGCTCCAAATTTCAGTGACAAGTTCCTCTTTGTATCTCATTTCTAGATTTGTACTTCTATGTTTGCTTTATGATATATGTCTATATGTTTATGCTGAATCTTGTCAATTTCCTGGCATTTTACCTAGTTCCTAGCATAATCATATCAAATCACACTAATCACATGACAATAGGAGAATAATCACATATAGCATCCAACTCTCCTTTACAGTTGAAGTTGGACCTCCCTAATGAAAAAGGTGGAAACAATGATCATTAAGTTCTTGGTTTACATAAGTAGGCTAAGACTTTTATTTCTCAGCATTTCATTTTGGTGAACCCGGCGTGAATCATATTTGCATTTTTTGTTTTCAGATCTGATTTTCAATATGGATCCTACAGAATCTAATTGGTTTGCACTTCCACATTTGATTACAGTGCCAATTAGCTACATTTATGAAAAATCATTTGTTGAAAAGTGGCTTATTTCACTTCATGTTGCTTGCATTGATGCATTGCATTTTACTATATTACAGAATGAGGGTTTCAAGGATGTTTCCAACATTTACTCCATTTACTTAATACACATTTCATATTGTTATATGATGTTATTTCTAAAGATGTTCATAGAATGTTTGGATTTCATAAGAGATCTATTGGATGTTTCATGTGGTACCTTTAATAATCCTTCTATGAATGATATTGAGATGAATCATGCTTGTACCTCTCATAGAGTATCCCTTACCCATGAGGAAATAGTTACATGATCTATTTAATGGAGATGAAGCATTGAAGAGTGATGATGAATCTTCTTCACATAAGGTTACTTTGGTGCAAGAGGGACATGCTTCAAACATTAACAATCCAACTCTCAACACATCAATAACTTTAGATCCTCCATTTTCTCCTAGAGCTTATCTTAACCATCAACATGTTTAGGGACAAGATGATGTTATGCATTTCTTTAATGATATGTCACCTAACCTTACATTGAGTAGAAATCAAACATTTGATGACAAAAACACTTCTTCCCAACCCAACAACTTAATGCAAAAGGACTCTCTTACCTCCCAAGTGGACATGAGCATCCTCCTAAAAGGATCCATCCTTCCTCATCTATTCATCCCTTTGTTGTTCCAAAGTACTTCAATGAGATCTATGATGAATGTCCTTCCCCATCACATTTGCAAACAAATTACAATCAATGGTAACAGTTTTTGTTCTAAACAAGGATATAGAGGACATGATCTTGGATGTATGAAACAAGGAATCAAGGTCCCTATAGAATCCTCAACCCAATACAATCGATAAGGCATAGGATTCCCAACTCCTTACAAATTCCTTTATTAAAACCTAACCTTCCCCTCCTACAAAGAACTTCTTCTCTAGTAGAAAGAATCTTTCAAAGACTCAAATATGATAGGAAGACCACTTTTCCTTTCATAAGATATAGGTCTAACTCTAAACCAATAATCATTACAAGATTTGTCTCTTTCATCGTGTTTTACTCACTCTCTTTCTAATTGTAGAGAATTTAATAAATTTGTTCAAGAATTATATGATAAGGCTCTTATTCATATAGCATTCAATGTCGATCATTTTCTAAATCCTAATTTGCATGTAATACCTTAGCACTCAGCCCTATTATGTTGCTCCTCACTATGTGACACTAGTAGCTTACCTTCTTATAGGGCTCATTGTCATTCATGGAGGTAAAATTTCATGTGCAATCTTACTTGGATAGCAATATAATAGCTTCTTTATTCTTCTCTCTATGTTGGGGGGCAAGAATGTTTTTCAATCATTTCTCCTTAAGGATTCATTTTCCCTTTGTTGAGTTGTATCTTTTATGAGGATATCCTTTCTTGCATAGAATCGCTTGTTCTTCATGAGAATTTTCTCTTTGCTTGAAGGTGTGTATCCTTGATTAGGACCTCTTCCTCGCTTGAAAGCATGTGTCTTTTTAAACAATCTCTCCTTGGTGTTGAAGGTGAGCGATTCTTCATCAAGAATCCCCTCCTAGCAATAGGGAAGGTTTGTATTCTTGACTTCCTTCCCTTTTCTTGGTTTTGAAAATGTCATCTTTACTAAAGTTCTCTCTTTTTGAAGGTAGATATCTTTAGGCAAAGATCTCTTTCTCCCCCTTTGATAGCTATGTATCCTTGATAAGGATCCCTTTACACTTGTTGTAAAATATCTCTTTTACAACTATCTTTCCTTGCTTGAAGATGGTATTCTTTATAAGGATTTTCTTCCTAGCTTGGAAAGCATGCATTTTGTTGAAGCTATCTCCTTGGTGTTAGAGGTGTTTATCCTTGGTGTGGATATCTATCTATCTTAAGATATCAACATGGTAATATGCTCACATTCTAAGGGGAGGCATATAAGGCCTCCTCATTGCTTGTGCTTGATGTCACTGTAGAACCCATTTTGTAGTCGCATTTTTGGATTACCTAGCAAACACAAGTTTTGTTTTGTAATATATGTTCGGTGCAAGCTGCAGCACCCATTTTGCAGTCATGTTTTCATATTAACCAGCAAACAAAGGTTTTGTTTAGTGATATTTGTGTTTGGTGAACACTTCAACACCCATTTTGCAATCGCATTTTCAAATTATGTAGAAAACAAAGATTTAGCTTTGTAATCTTTCTTAGCGTAAGTAAACTAACATAACGCACCTTGCTAGACCTGACTGATTCTCCCTTCTCTAACGCGGATTGCGCAGCATAACATACCTTGTTGTCCAATGGAATCCATGTCTCTATCTTTTCTAAGGACCCCTAGCATAACATACCTTGTTAGTTGTTGGATCATGTTTTTTTGTCTTGTCATTGGTCTATCTTCTTTCTCTTTCGATAAGTCTTCTTGTGCTCTTGCAATAACATTCTAAGAATGATGTTAGTGGTTGAGACATTTAGATTATCAAGATCTCTTCAACTATTTGACTTGGAGCCTTTGTTTTATAGTACTAACCCGTTTTGTCTGCCTTTTATTTTTTGTCCTTGGATGTTGTTGTGAGTTAAGATTCTAAGCTTGGGGGCTTGTTCTCTCAACTTAGTGACATGCTCTCTCTCTCTCTCTCTCTCTCTCTCTCTCTCTCTCTCTCTCTCTCTCTCTCTCTCTCTCNTTAGTGACATGCTCTCTCTCTCTCTCTCTCTCTCTCTCTCTCTCTCTCTCTCTCTCTCTCTCTCTCTCTCTACTTTGCAGTGACTATGAGCATAAGTTCATAATCCTGCTAAAATGGTGGCTAAATGTAGTGTAGTAAGTTGTATCCCCTTATAATTTCAGATTCCTTTTTGGGCCTTTTTAATGTTCCCTCTGAAGTTCATTTCAAGCCTATTTCTCGCCTTGTTACTACCAAATTGTGAGCAAATCCTATGTCCTGGGACTTCTACTCTACACGCACCCTTAGTTTACCCCTTTCGCGGTGGACTATGATGCATAGCGCCATAGTCCCCCCAAAACAAGCACGAAATCAACCGTGTACAAGTGTGGGTTCCCACGTTTGTTATTTCAACTCGATATTTTGATATGACTATTGGAAGTTGGTCTAAAATAGGAAATATCTTGAAATCCCTTTATAAAGGTAGCATTCCTAGTTCATTTTCATCCTCAAGCATCCTACACATCCTAAGCACAATTGAGATCATTCCTTGTGCAAGCATTATTGAGCAAGTGTCTTCAAATATGAGCATTATGGAGCAGCAACCTACTTGCAAGGTTGTTTTCATGATTGATCCTGTCTTGTCATGTCATGTTATTGCATCAACCCATGAAGATCTCATCCAAAGAGCATTGCATCACCACCATTATCAAAATATCATTTCAATACAGCATTTCATTTCAGATTTAGCCTTTGCCCTACCAAGTGCAAGCTCTCTTTTCTAATCAATCATTGTTATAGTGGAGGTTTATTCCTACCCCGGGTTTGATTTAGGCAAGCCCCTACACAACACAACACTTTTCCCCTCTTTCTATGTGCTAGTTACAGCTTCATTAACTGAAAGTTGTAGAGTTGCAGAGTGCATACAGAGACACAATTCTAAATTTTGTACATGCAAAAACCCCTGGACTAGTCAATTAGCAGATGCAGCCGACACTTTTTGGCTGAATTTAGAAGAGCGTGATCTATAGAGCATCTTGATCTAGAACCCGAGATTTTAGCTAATGGAAACACCTAGGGAATATGATGCCTAGCACTCATGACCGGCACCTTTAGCTCCAGATTTCAATTATAGGTTCCTCTCTGTATCGAATTTCTATATCAATACGTTTGTGTTTTATTTCTGATCTATTTCTATCTGTTTAGCTAGGTATTATCAATATCCTAGCATTTTACCTAGTTCTTCACATAATCGTATCAAAGCACACCCATCACATAGCACATAGGGGAATAGTCGTATGCAACATCCCGCTCTCCTTCAGGACTGAAGTTGGATCTTATTGATCGTTCCTCCCTCAGAAAAAAGGTGGAAATAGTGATCACTTAAGTTCTTTCTTTACATAAGTATGCTAAGACTCCTATTTCTCACCATTCAAGTAGCCATTGTCCTTACACCTTCAAGGTAGTAAGCAAAGAAACATTAAGCTTGAAACTAGAGCTTAAATAGGCCTTCAAAACAAGATCTACATGCCCAAACTCATTGTAGCCTCAAAGGGTGAGTGGTCAAACACTGCTTAGATGTACCACTACCATCCAAACAATTCTATTACAAGGAGAAACACCTCAGTCAAAAACATATTGAATCCACTTGTGAGTTACAAGAGTAGCAGCTCCAGCTTTCCACTTATCCAAAGAAGTATGGAAAGATTTTGCAGTCTTCCAAAAAAGAACTCAAAACATTTCCCAGTTGAAACCGTACATCCTTTATCTCTAATGCACTAGAAAATCCATATTAGGCCTTTGACAATATGATCTTAATATGTATTTCTTGTCAGGGGACTCCAACAATCACCAATAGAACAATTTAATATTATTATTTTTTGCTAGGGGGAGCAAGGGGGATGAGAAGTCCACTATCTTTTGATTTTTATACAAACTATCCAAACACTTCGAGATTTTTTTGCAGATTTCTTTTCTCCCATTCCATTTTCCCCATGAGACTTGTCCCTTGTTTTCTCTTCTTCTATTTCTTGATTTTCAAAGCTTTTTTTTTCCAGAGCAATTTCCCCTTCTAAATAGAGGAGGTTAAAACAATCCAGTATAACTTTCTATTTTTCAGCAATATCTTCTTTACCAAGGACCAATTTACCAACAGGAGGGTCTGTGTTTACCAATATTTGGAAGGGCTTTGAATTTTTCAATGAATTTTTCAATTTCTCAATCTCTACAAGGACACTAATTCTTTCAAGGGCCAACTTCTAAGCATTTTTCCTCAAAAAACTAATAAATATTTCCAAAATCCTGACTTTTATTCATTCCTTATGAACATGGGAGTCATCAACCTTAATTACCACAACCTCTCCCTCGGATAGTGGGTCACTCAAAGAGTTGAATCCACTACTAATTTCAACATCTCAAGGATCCACTCTTTAGGGGAGAGGAGCATTCGCTGGCCTTTTGCAAATTTTCATCTTGTTTATCCACCTCCATTGTTTTTTCTTGATTGTTAGATGGAGGAGTATCCTTTCCAATATTTTGGGCACTATTATTTCCTTATGTTTCAATATCCTTTTTCATAGAACTTTTTGCGGATCTCTTAACAACTTTAGGACAATTTTGTCAAACATCCATTTCCTTACAAAATCAAGCATTTAAATTTCCAAGCAGCTCAAATTCACAATTAATAATTTTATCATCTACTTGAACAGCTAGCAAATCAAGAATATCAACCTCTGGCAACAATGAAATTAAAACTCTAGCATTACAACGGGGTAGTGTCATTCTAGTTTCCTCAATATGCATTATAGTAGCCATGGGTTTTAACAATTTTGGAATAAATTTCTGCAGTTGTAGGGACATTTATCACCTTGAGATTAAGTTGACAACAACCTCCTCATTTTTGGCCTTAGGCGACCAAGGATCATCCTGAAGACATATTGGCCTAAGTTCCAAATTCTTTTTTAATAAACCTTTCTTACATTCGATGGGTTTTGAAAAAACCATGAAAAGTCCTTTTTGAAGCATGCAACAAAATTTGCATAGATCCCCATCTTTTTTACCTAAACATTCCCAACCCATTCATCAAAAAACTTACGATGGTAGAAAATTGTGGTCCAAACAGTTAAAAAATATTGGGTTCTTCATCATTTATCCCCTACAACATTTCTAAATTTGGAGAGATGGAAAGCCCCTTGGGAGAAGAAGGCACCTTATTATCGTTTCCCTCTTTGGAGATTCCTTCTTCAAAGATGACTCCTCGCACATTTCCTCTATTGGCCCCCAAATTTTCCTCCGTAGCAAAGCACATAATATTTTGCAAGGGCAAGGATAACATCGTCTAAATCTCCATTAAATATGTCTTTGTACATCAATTTACCATTAATCCCATCACCTTGTCCAACGAAATCCACAAAAACACCACCAGTAAATATCTATGCTTCAACATTAAGACCTTTCTATTGTCAAGCCATCTTCCCTGCTTGACGTGAAGAGCTAACAAAAACTAAAAGGTGATTAATGCTCAGTCCTAGCATAAAAATAGGCAAGGATACATGTCACACCCATTGACCCACCAACCTGCCTCAAAAACACAATCAAAATTGGGAACACAGCAAGATGGAGAAGGAAATTTGAAATTTAAAAGCCAAACTGCCACCAAACCAAGACAAAACAAACACAAAAGAAAAACTTAACAGCACAAAAAACACCAACCAACCACTAAATTCAGAAACAAGTTGAACAGAGAAGGAAGAAGAAGACCAAGATCATTGAAGAGAACTGATCTGAGCTTCTTTTAGGGAGAACAGGAGCTCCAAAGTGCAACAATGGAGGAAGATCATTCATATTCCTCAAAGCACCTCTCACACTCCTCCAGTTTGGACCCTTTTAAAAACCCACCTTTACCTATAATATCAAAAAATCATTAAGCTTTATTTTCCATTCTATCATATACAGGAGTATATAAACAGTACAAATACAATCAAGACATTTTAAAAACTTATTTACTACGATTTATAAAATTATTTTTAAAAAAAACATTGGCTTTATAGTTTTTTGACATTAAAGAAGATGCCCCATATGAAAGTGGCTACCTTGACTGCAATTTTGTTATATGATGAGAAATTGAGGATTGCTGAAGTCTACCTTCAATCTCAGATCGACAATGGCAACTACAAATTATTGTAATCAACTCGACCTCTCTCAATGTTTGGTATTTCACTAATTTATGGCTGGTGACATTGCAAATAAATCCCTTGAGTGCTCAAAAGATTAAGAAGTAGCCCCAAAAGGCTCTACTTTACCCAACACTTGGTTGGAATTAGCCAAACTGCGGATAAACAAAAACCTAGAAAGATATAAATGCAATAACACAAAACAACTATACAAGCATCATCATCTCCAAATCTTCTTGTGGAATAAATAAATAAATAGTAATCTTGAAAAAGTCAATATACCAAGCACTAGCATAGCATGAGGGCAAGCTGCAATTAAGCAAGCGCATCATGGCAACTCCATTAAAATAAATAGATACATAGTATCTTGTTGCCCGCGAAACTAACTCCTAATAAGATATCAAATCCAGAGAATGCCCCAAGTAAATTTCATCAGATAATCAAATCTCAATAGCATAAGACGTCCACACCAGAGAACGCCCACAGTAAGTTTTACCTGATAACCAAATCTGAAATAACTGTGAAATTCGGGGTTAAAACTAACACTAACAAACCCTAGACGCCAAATCCAAGTAAATTATGCAGACAAAACTGACTCATGTGCAAATGAATAAAAAGTGCAAAACACATGAGCTCTAAAAGATTGAAAAAAACAGATGAGGAAAAGTAAGATACGGCTTGTAATTCAGAAAATCCCAAAGTAAATTTCACCAGATATCGAATCTCAAAGATGTAAGACGTCTAAACCAGAGAACGCCCAAAGTAAGTTTTACCCGATAAGTACATCTCAATAGCAGGGAATGAATTCAGATATGAAAATAACTTTGACAAAACCTAGACACCAAATTCCGAGTAAATTATGCAGACAGTGCTGATAAGTGTAGAACAAAAAATGCATGTGAGTTTTAAAAGATTGAAGGAAAAAGCAAGATACGGCGTCCGAGAGTGGGTGTCGCGAGAGTTGATTAATGATACTGTCAGTGTGGGGTTGGAAGCAGAAAGAGTTTGAAAAGACTGCAAATCTCCGGACCGCGCAGCACCATGAAGTTGAAGAGCACCACCATCAACTCCGACTTCGTTCGATTTCTTCAGCCGTCCCGCCATCACTCCAACGAACTAAATCAAATACATCAGTAGACTTGAATTTCAGTTGTAGATGTGTGAGGAGTCGAGTGATAATTCAAAGTTTTTGTCTTAAATATTATATTTAATTTTAATATATAAGAGTGAAATTGTATAGCGATGGATGTTCAAAGTTTATCTGTTCAAGATGCTAAAATTTTATTTTTTATTAAAAGGGCCCCTTTGTTTTGCAGAATTGACGAGGAATTGGCATTCTCGAATTTCAAAAATTTTCAATATCCTGTTTGGTTCCGAAATAAAAAATTGGAATAGGTTTATGCAAATTCTAATTTTGGCCCATTTTGAGCATTCCACAATTCCTTCTCAGAGCTGGAATTAGAATTGGAATAAATGGCTTTAATTTGGGAACCCTATCAATTCCCATTTGTCGGGGCCTTTTGTTTTTTGCTTCATCTTTCGCTGCTGCCGTGAGAAGAAGGGTTTCACAGGGGAAAACGCTCTGTTGTTTTTGTGCTCGGCTCTGATGTTCGTCTAACCCGCTCTGTTGTTCGTCTAACCCGCTCTGCTATTAAGGGTAAGTCTTCTCCTCCAATACACTCGCTACGAGATCTCTATTGTTCAGTTTATTGTGGTTTTTGAATGTTTCCGTTTTGCCCTTTTTCTGTGGTTCATTTTTATTCTTTTCTTCCATACATGACATTAGGTTTAGAAAGGAAATATAGTTTCTGTACTGTTCAACCTATACATAATTTCTCCAATTATGGGCACATGGATAAGTAGTGGAGGGGAGAACGCAGGTTATTTACCTCTATCGGTAAGTGCCTTAAGCCTTTTTTTGTACTTCGTTACGAAAAATCGATACATCCCAGACTTTCACCAGCTGTATCAGATGCATCACCTAAGTGCACTCAAGTCATGCCTATATATATAT
>MU227827.1:459615-471078 GCA_018584345.1 Thuja plicata | reverse complement strand
TGTGATTTGCTTCAGTAAGATGGTGTCATTTGCATGTTTCCACTATCATTTGGATGAAAATTCAAGTAGGATAGTATAGGACAAATCCTAATAATATTTTTGACCAATAGTTTATAAGAATTATCTCATTGTTAATTACAAATCATGTTCGCTATCACCAATCCACTAGGCATTCTCATTTACCAAATGAGGGCTCTAGCTTTACCAGGCACTTGTAAAATCACCTCACCACTAAATATACTTCAATGTTTATTTAAAGTACTTATTCTGAAAACAACTTCCCACAATTTCAAGTTTATTATCAACAGCTGGAAGAGCTCTAGTTGTTTCTCCATCTATAGAAATGTTTATATTCCCTTTTGGCAATGTCATGTGCATTTTTAATTTATATTTCTTGGTGAGGTATCAAAGGGAGAGGTTTCCAAGATAACTCTGCATGTCTCCATGGTGTGATTTACTTCAGTAGGATGGTGTCATTTGCATGTTTCCACTGTCATTTGGATGAAAATTCAAGTAGGATAGTATAGTACAAATCCTAATAATATTTTTGACCAATAGTTTATAAGCATTATCTCGTTGTTAATTACAGATAAGGACTACATAATCTATAGAAATGTTTATATTTCCTTTTGGCAATGTCGTGTGCATTTTTAATTTATATTTCTTGGTGAGCTATTCAGGACTACATAATCTTTACTTGATAAAAATAATGCCTCCCTGGCTCCAGTCCTTGTATGACAGCATCATGAATGTAACCCGAATCCCTCCATCCCAAGCTACTATTAGCAGACACATCACACATGTCAGACTGCTTATAAGTGATGGACAAAGCCTATGCCATCTCATCCAGCCCTTCCTCTTTAAGCCCATATTTCACATAGCTCTTGAAATCATCCTTGGTGATAAACATGACACACATCTCATCTTCATTGGAAGTAAATCCCAAGTGGATCTAAGCTAGATGATTCAAGTTCTGAAACTTGACAACCTGACTTTTGGCCAGTAGATTGATAGTGGAGGGCAAAGGATTGTGATCTGAGTCCACTAGAGTGGTATTTGTAATATGAGATTTTTCCCAATGGAATATTATGAACTCATAAGGGGATCTAAATTCTTTCCTGCCTACTTGTTGTCCCACTCTCCAACTACTCTTCAATCCATCCAAACTAAAGAAAACAATTAAAACCTTGTAGAATAGATGTACATATTCAAATTTAAAAGTTGGACATAAATTACTGCTATATTTGTTGCAGAAATATCAACAGTGGAATCATTAAACATGGACTAAGTGTACATTGACATTGCATTGGGATTGGCTTTCAGTAGCACTTTATGATAATCGATAGTGTGTAACAGATGTAACAGTAAAAATTATGTGCACATACAAAAACCAGAGAATGAGAATGGATGTTGTGTTGAAAGGCAGATGTAGTTTGTCTATATGTATGTGACTTTTGTAGTGTTAGGCCTAACTTGTCAATTCCACTTATATATGTCTAATAAATGTGTCCAAATGTGTCTAATTTATATTCGTACAGGGATGGCTGATGAGATTGAAGTAACCCATACACCCACCACCAAACAAAAGGTATTATGGACAAGAGAAATGGAAAAGAAACTTCTAGACTTGCTCCATGAGCAAGTCCAACTTGGCAGAAAGGGTGAAGGGGGGTTTAGGAAAGAAGCATGGACTACAATAGAAAGAAAGTTCAATTTAGATTTGAATATGAACTTGGGAAAAGAAAACTTAAAAAACAAGTTGAAAACATGGAAGCAAGGTTTCAGAATAATGAAAGACTTGAGGAATACAAGTGGTTTTGCATGGAATGAGACCACTCAATGTATGGATGTAGAAGATAGTGTATGGGAAGAGCTTCTCAAGGTAACATGATATTGAAATTATTTTTGACTTAAGTAAAATCATGTGTTGAAAGTTTGTAATGCAAGATAATTAGTAATTCATTCTTTATGCCAACATGTAAAGAAAAGAATTAAAAAATGCTAAGGTGTATAAGAGGCAGTCGTTCCAATACTACAATGAGTTATCCTTCATTGTGGGGAACGATATGGCTGAAGGCAAGGTAGCTTCGACACCTCAAGAGACAGAAGAAGGGAACCCCATGTATGAGCATTTCAATTTGGATGATGGTGATGATATAGCCACACTTATGGGGAATGTTGCTGATTTGAATCATGAGTTTTTTCAATCCAACCAATCTGCTACAAGCAGCAAAGAGACTCCAACATCATCATCAGTGAGGCCGAAAAGGAAGAATGCAAGCATGGCCAGTTCCATGGATGTCATGTGTGAGACTCTCAAAAAGCTACACGAGGACTTCAATATGCCTCAAACTATCAAAGTGGATCATACACGTTCAGAAGATGTTTTAGATAAAGTAATGGATAATGTGTATGAGGCTCTTAAATCCATGCATGATCTACATCCAGATACTATGATAAAGGCATATGACTCTTTCTTGGTTGAAAATGCAAGAGCCAAAGGGATCCTTAGAATGACTGAAGAGGAGAGAGTCAGATATATCACAATAAAGTTTGGAGGAGTACAATAACTTTTATATGGATATTTCACGGATAACTATTTCATACTGTCTATATTAATTTTTTTGTTGGGCAGAATTTAATTTCCCTATAGTTGTAAAGTGTGACAGGATGTTTTAACTAGGGTGAAAGTTTTAGATATTATCTAAATTGGGTGAATAAAAAATGCAATTACAGATAATGCATAGATGAAAATTTATCAATGAAGGAAAATTGTGTAATTATCCAAAAGGTAGTGGAAAACAATATTACCACTGTTGAGAAGAATCTGATTATTCTAACACCTTTTATTCTGGTCTAAACCATTTTTAATTTATTACAAAAATCAAAGAGTAATATGAAAATGAAGAACTAGAATTAACTCCTTATATTGAGTATCTAGGAAATGTAATGGTAGTCATGTGTATTCTTCTATACCCAAAGCCTCAACTTGACCCTCACTATTTAGTACATCTATTAATAGGAAAATTCTCACAATATATCAACAGAATAATAAATGGAAAATAATATGATGCAAAAATTGATACTAGAACTTCCATATCCTTCTGCAAAGAACACTTTTTAGATGATTGAGAACAATTTAGCCAAAATGATTGCCTGCATAGCCTATGATGTCCAAGTAAACTAGTTTGCTTGTGACAAATACATCCATTAGCAGCCTATAGAAGTATAAAGGAAAAAGGTTCAAGTGTGATTTATTTTCCATGAAACAAATGCCTATGGATGTACTTTTGGAAGGAAACTTACAGGTATAATAGTTTTCTTGTGACAAATACATCCATCTACTTGTTATATGGTAATGTTTGTATTTCCATAAACCCGTTACTAGTGAATTCAAAATTTACATGTGTATGACACAACTTTGCTTTGCAAATTGGAAAAAGAAAATTGTCTTTGAATGTACCATGTGAGCTATCATCTTATATCTTTTTGAACTCTCTTTGTTTAATATTCATGCATTATAAATACTAAATTTGTACTAATGGTGCATTATTCATATAGATGAATTCGCCAATGTGTCTTTGTGGTGCTGGCCCCTGCTTGTTGAGGACCTCCAAGACAAGGACAAATCCAGGGCATCAATTTTGGGCATGCCCAAATAGTAAAAAGGTTGGTAATGGAAATATATGTTATGTTTCAAAACAATGTAAGAATTAATCTTTATAAGAAGAACTAAAATGTAACTTTGATATTGTAGGGCCACAATGGTTGTAATTACTTTAGGTGGGTTGATAATGCCACATCATCATCCATCCCGTCTACAAGTGTACCTGATGAACGAGAAGAGTGCAAGTCGTTCAAGGTAATTGCATCAATGGCGAAAGACAAAAACATCTTTCTACGACGCCTTATCATATGCCTTGTTGTCATCATAATCAGACTTGTTTGTAGGGGCTAGATGTGTAAATGTGGTAAAAAAATGACATTTAAATTATTTGTGTATTCAAACGTTGGACATATTTAAATTAATGTCATGACGATTTTGGAGTTTTTTACGAATTTAGTATTTTTTATGTTAAAATTAGACAATTTATATTAATTAAAAAAAGTTTGTAAACAATGAAAAATTATCCTTATTAAAAAAATTACAAAAGCAATATTGATATTCTTAAATTAAAAGAGTTTTTCACTTTATTTAGCACAATAATAAATGAATTAATAAATTAGATTAAAAATAATATTACTTTTAAAAACACATTTTTCTATCAAAAACATTGTAATTTATAAGAAAAAACATAATTTTAATTAACAACAAAGGTTACTAAAAAAATTATTTGTTTATTTTCTGGTACAACAAATTACAGAAAAAATATTTAAAAACATTGAAATATTAATCTTACTCAAACATTGTAATTTATAAGAAAAATCAAATATTTTAATTTATAAGAAAAAATAAATTTTTAATTAACATCAAAGATTACTAAACAAATTATTCATTATTTTGGTGGTAAAATTAAACAAATTACAGAAAACAAATATTAAAAACATTGAAATATTAATCTTACTCACAAAAATGCAAAAATAAAATTCCAATTCCAATTCTAGTTGTGTGGAACCAAACGCAGAATTTGCATCTTCTCGGTCATCTTCCAGGTGAACCAAACAGGACAAGCCCATATTCTAGAATTCGTTTTGAGAATAGCACGATTCCAGAATGGAATTCATCCAGAATTGGCAATTCCAGCATGCACAAATTCCATGAAACAAACGGGACCTAAGGGAAAAGGTTTTGAAGGGATTTGAAATTATATTTACAAAATGTTGTTATAAGGATACTTACATTCAACTAACAAATATATAGAAACTCACTAGTAACTAGAAGTTAGCATAGGCTGACCTAAAAACACTATTAGAGGTTTTTGAGGACCTTTGCAACCTCATCCTCAAGTTAGTTTAAGTTTTGATACATATTTTTTATATCTTGAAAATCAAATTAAATTTACCCAAGTTCAAAAACACAAGGTCTTCTTAGCAGCACCCTAATTACCCTTATCAGCACTCTCCAAATCCACTTAGACATTGTTATAAGATTTTAAAGCCTAAAACTTATATCAGTTTTCAACCAAACACTTGAAGTTCTCAGCACTATTACGAATGGCCTTGAAACTTATATTAACCAAATTCACCAAATTATTGTTCACCTTTTTCATCTTAGCCTCGAGCCCAAGAATTTTATCTTTGTAATCTAATTTTAAGATATTAACATCTTTAGCAACATTTTCCAAAATAACCTATATTTTTTAATCATCCTCCTTAGATCTAAAATTACCCTCTATGTTTTGGATTGAAGTAATGTTACTCTACACATAACAAATTCTAATATTAATTTGATTGATTTCTTAAAATAAACCACTTTGACATTCTAAATTGATCAAAAGTCGCATTGTTGATCTCCCCAACCAAGTCCTCCAAATCTTCTTTATTAGTGTTTAGGAAAGGGGAGTCCTACAAATATCACAAAAAAAGAGAGTGAGCCTCTCTATCCTCACTAGTCCTACGGGAGGGGTGGAAGAGGAAGGCCTCAAATGGGGGTTAATTTCTTCCTCGTCCCTAGAATTACATTTCTCTATTGTATCTTCACCAGCTGATTCCAAACCCTTAGACTTTGACACAACTTCATTAGCCTTTTTCCTTTTTTATCCCTTACACTTTACATCCAACAAGAGGGAGGCTTCCTTCTCTTAGGAATCAGAATCATTCTCATATTTTTCTACTCCTCGTCCTCTACATCATCATTGTCAGTCTCAATATCCATCTCATCCATTGTTTAAGACCCTAACACCTCAACTTCAACTGGAACAAGGGAAATAACCTTTTGTATCCTAACATTATGATGACACTTGATTATATGGGGGGTTGTATCCCATGTTCATATTTGTTATAGGCACTTGGGATTGTGGGATATACTAGGTAGGTGTCACGTAATTCTAGAAGAATTGGACCCAATAGTCATGTGTTGTCCCAAAAGGCTAGAGAACATCCCTTGATTATTGGGGTTTACTAGAGGTTGTTGTGTTGGTGCCCCTTGAAGAATTAGAGGTGGACCTTGATTGGGGATCACACCTTTTTGGTTACAGATAGGATTCAGAACTTGGGCAACCATATTGGATGCACTTGTTGCCATTGTCTAAGAATGATGTGTAGCAAGGAGTTGTGATGCAAACTAGACACAAACACAAGTCAATGAACAAAAGGATTGAATTCTCAAAAGGAGATCTTTCTCCCAACTCACCTATCAAATTGGTGACAACAAGTTATGCCCACAAGTATACATTATATGAAAGAAACTCAACCACAATGTACTCACTAGTCCAATGTCCCCTTATACCCTAGGGTATCCCAAACAACACAACAAAACATTAAGCAATTGTCCATGTTATGGATCAATTGGATTTCCTTCACAATTTGGACCAACTCCTAGTATCCCTGGAGACTGGTTATTTAGCACATAACTTTATGCACAGTGGCTTCTAACACAAATTATGGATAGTTTGAGATACCCATTTGGGGAATACATATCATACTTAAATTGCACCCTATGTTTTTCAGAACACCTTACTCAAATTTGGATTGGTACTATTTTCCTAGGCCCAATTAGCCCTATTCTACAAAGCATCTATTCCAAAAATTCACACAACTTTGCAACCAACCAATCCAATAGTTGGCATTCATCTCCAAATGAATAAATTCACTACTTTTGGGTTCCCAACTGAACTGGTTTACAACAGGTTCACAAAACTCTTAAAATCTATATTTTGCAGTCTATCACATGAAGATGTCAGACTAGGGCTTCCAAATAAACTCACCAGACATCATCCCCAGCTCAAAGGACACCAAAATATTAGAAAGGACCCCTAAATCTAATATTCCACTAAATTTGGGCATATTTTAATGATGGAATGAAATTTTATTTACATATTTGTATCAAAATCCTTGTTACCTAGGGCTTGTGAACAATTTTTAGAAAATTCACTCAAAATTTCTTATTTCTTGATGAAACATTCCCAAACCACAACTAAAATAAACTATATTAACCACTCCTTAACTTTCCATGGGTTTTGGATCCTGAAATCAGCAAAAACTTTAGTGGCGATTATTCGCCATTTGGCGAATGTCGCATGTCGGCGACCCCGAAATTGGTGAATATTTTTCACATATTGGATTGACCCTATCACCCAATATTTATTAATATTGGTTCCAAAGCTCGGGCCCATTGCCCATCAGTTTATTTAATTTTTCTATTTCTTACACATTATCGTCAATGGAATATAAATTTTGGCCCCCATAAATTTAAAACATTCGCCTATAATTTCTAAGCGACCCCAAATCGACGACCTATATTCGCCAATCATTTTATACATATATATTTATAGGAAGCCCCAAATTTGCCTTGCATTTTACGGACGCGTGTCTCTAATCAACGTAATTTAGCCAACTTTATTAATCATGCGAACGTACTAGACAACCCATAATCGCCTCGAAAATAATAAAAGACATGTTATAATTACGCGAGCTTCACCAAATATTTGTATACCTAATACCTCCCGCTGAATTTGCCAAATAAGGATTAGTATAAAAACATTTTGATATCTCTATGACATCTCTATATTTGATAGATAACGAAGTTTCAGAAGTTTCAGACTATTGAGTGCAACTGTATACTGCATTGGCGAGTCGCGACTGCATTGCTGCATTTTAATTTGAGGCAAAGGTAAGTGATACTTATTCTATGACTCTGTGATTTTGAGTTCATTTACATTATTCCAGAATAGGTTTGCAAAAATGGGGTTTATTTTCCCTTTCGGCCCGAAATACACCGCACGTCGTTGATCTATGCTCATCCAACGGTCGTTGGCACTGTCGCACTATCGCGGGTCCCATTAACTTTTGGCTTGTCATTTGATGTCACTAGGAGATGTGTGAGTGTCACTTAATCATTTTAAATTATAACTTCAGCTTATTAGTTATTACATTCAATAATTGTTATTAAATGTTTAGTTTTACAGTGTAGTCTGATTTAGATTTTAATTCAATTATTTCTATCTTATAATCACACATCGATATGACACATTGGCAAATTAAAAATAGAAACTTGCTCTGGACTGATAAAGAAACTTAATCATTTTAAAAATTTAGAATCTTAGTCTTCAGATTTAAAAATGGAAGTACTAATCAATCGCTTAAGCATATACTTAAATGTCTAATACACAGTTAAAGAAACTAATTAAAATATTGTAATCACAGAGAAGTCTAAGAATCATTTTTTGTACTCATAAAAAAAAAATTGAAACGAACTTGGAATTATTTTTTTTTTTCATAAAATTACATCGTATAGTAAAAACAGTAACCTACTAGGCAAATTCTTATCGGTATAAAAAAAAAGGTGAAACTTTGCATGTCCATTGTCAAAAGACCAGGGTAACGGGAATGGGTAAACTAGGGAATCAGAGATCTTCATCTTCCCTTTCATCTGAGTAGAATTTTCCAGAGAGGATAATCTCTGAGAATTCGTCAAGCCATGTATAGTCTGACTTGTTGAAATCATCAAGGTAAAACCATTTCCAGAGAAAATCCCTCCCAAGCCGTGCCCATTTCCTATGTAGCGTTAGTTGCTTGTCATTGAGGTTCAACAGAAAGGGTTGTCTGGCCACATTTCTGCCTGACACCAACAACTTGTGTATATATCTTGGCCAAGGGATCCCCACCCCTAATTCCACAAAAAAAGCAACATTGACACCATCCTTCAGGAATTTCTCTTTAAAAACCTTCCTCAACAACATCAGCATATCCACCTTCTGTCCTCTGAGGTCGAGGAGAGACACAAAAAATTGGGACGTAATGTCCGTGTAGACGTGGTATCTGTCAACATTCTCAAGGAACTCTCGACCCAATAACATCAACACAATAGAATTTATAAAAGCGTCGCCACCAACCTCCCTACAAATGGAAGTGAGGATTTCTTCCAAGACATTGCCCAAAAAGGACCTTTGGTCATCTAGGGATGTGCATCTCAAATGGATTGGTGTATCCATCTTTAATTCTTGATAGCATAAAGACCTAAAAACCTAAACCTTAAAACTAGAGGCATAATTTCTACCACCGGCAGCTCTGACTCTTAATCTACCAAAAGCAAAATGAAGAAGAAAGAAGCTAGATTGTCTATAAATAGCCCTGACCCCTTGATTGATAGTAGTAATAATGAATACTTAACAATCAATAATTATTCTTTCTTTAATTGTATTTAATGCATTTTCCATAAATGCAATATGTGTATTATGTGTGTGAGAGATTTAAATCGACTGTCCTTAATATTTCATATCTAAATGTAAATCTTTCCCATAAATGCATGCATACTATTGACAGTTAAAGAATGTCACTGACAAGGAATTTATTTCTTTTCGAGTGACGAGTTACAAGTTGCATTTGCACTATCCACCGTCCATGTAAATAAATAACAAATAGTAATCAACGATCATGGTTACGGTGCACTTTTTAAGGCTTGATACGTGTCATCATTCCGGTGACTTCCTGCAGAAGTCTATTTCCTTCCAAAATTCGGCCCCAAATTAAATTTTAGTCATTGATCTAGGATGATCAAATGGTCTCAAATAATACATTTAACAATATAAAACAATGTATATTACAATTAGGTTATGTGTCCATGTGTGATCAGTTATATTCACAACAAATAAAGGTGATATTCGTTGGACATTGCATTAATTACAATGTTACGTGTCATTATTCTAGTGACTTCTTGGAAAACTTTGTTTCCTTCACGAAATTGGGCCAAAATTAAACTTTAGCCATTGATCTTGCATTAATTACAACCATTGATCTTGCATTAATTACAATGTTACGTGTCATTATTCTGGTGACTTCTTGGAAAACTCTGTTTCCTTCACGAAATTGGGCCGAAATTAAACTTCAGCCATTGATCTAGGATAATCAAACGGTCTCAAATAAGACATTTAATATTAGTTGGCGTTGGCCCACATGACGCATTGACGAGTCCCATCTTTTGAAAATAGCCAAATAAAATATTTATTTTCCATAATTAATGATAGATTAGCCAATAAAATAAATATATTTTCAAACGACACATAAAAATCGCTAGTACAAATATTTTTTTTACCTTCAAAAGAAAATCATTCACCTCATATATTATATATTTTCCCCCACATTAATTTTTAATTGGCCAAGATTTTATGGAATTTTCATTTGGCAGGGAAAAAATCACCTACGCCTTTATATTATTTTCCTAATTTGGAAAAAAAATTCACCATCATCAATAAAAAATTTCACCTAAATTAATGTGCGATTCGCTAGCATTTTACACTTTTTCCTAGGAGGGGGTTTCTTAAAGTTATCCCTGCCTAAAATTATAGTATGAAGTCGTACAATAGTCTGCAATGCCGAAAAATGTTGAAAAAGCTAGTGAACAAAGTATTTTTTATCTCCACCATACAAAAACATTTTACAACCCCTACCTCACATATTTTGAGGATTTTAACACGTTTTCAAGTGGAGGCCAAGGGTTTCAATAGTTTTTTGAACCAAATGATTGTTGGTCTCCCAGCTATGCAAAAATGCAAGATGACAACATTGCAAAGTTGCTTAGCAAATTTTACAACTTTTGGTACATTATTAACAAAACTTTCCAAATGGACCCTTTGTGACTACTAAAAATCAAAAACACGTCTTGTGGGGTCAAATAGACCTTGTAAAATGATTACACATAATAGAATCCTCATTTGACACTTGTGTTACATTTTGACACCATTATGACAACCTTTGTCAGTGTAGATCCATTGATCAACATGACTCCTCAGATGAGTCCAAAACATTACAAATGGTCCACGGGACCTTATTTTAAGATATTGACATTGTAGAAAATTTAATGTCAGAATTTTAATTATCTTTTATATATATAATATATTTATTCTAATAGAGGCACTACACTTTACTTGTACTAATTTTATTTCTGTATGTTCAAGTACAAATTCATAATGAATATAAATATAAGGAAATCATATCTTATGGAGAGACATGTCTCTACAAATGTAGAGGCATGTCTTTACATAAGACATGCTCTTTTCATTAACCGTTGTTTACACAGAACGACACATATATTAATTAAGTGTTGTTTACAAATCGACACATATATTAGCAATGGTCGGCATAATTAATTTAAGACTAGACTTACATTACATATTGTAACACATAATACTATATGTGTTATGCTACATATTATGCATCGTAACACATATAGTAATATGTGTTACTATCGTAGTCTCCTTTTATTAATGTATGGGCCGCACGATGTAAGTATCGTGATAATACTCCATGATATATATCGATTGCTTTGCAAATAATAATTCATGCACTAATATATATATATATATA
>MU227827.1:415160-459565 GCA_018584345.1 Thuja plicata | reverse complement strand
TCAAATATATGCATATATATTATGTACATTTTATTTATCATTTATTCATAGAATTTTCCAATGGATTAATTACTTGATCAAATCAATCCGACCGATGCTATAACATTAACAGTATATATATATATATATGATAATAATAAACATTATTATTATTATATGTATATTGTTAATATGTATAATTTTGATCTTTTCTCATAATATTAGTATAATATTATGATGTACATTTTATCTGATCGAAGCTACAAACATCAACAGACATGAATCAAACATGATGGATTCAAAGTTTCCTCATGGAGTCATGAAAGCATTGGGTGTGTTTAGGTTAAATAATGGATTCTTATTGTGATATAATGACACTTGATTATATGGGAGTTTGTCTCCCATGTTCGTATTTGTCATATGTGCTTGGGATTGTGGGACATACAAGGGTGGTGCCGCATAATTGGAAGAATTGGACCCAGTAGTTGTGTGTTGTCCCAAAAGGCTAGATAACATGCCTTGATTGTTAGTGTTTACTAGATGTTATCGTGTTTGTGCCCTTTGAAGAATTAGAGGTCGATCTTGATTAGGGATCACACCTGTAATGACCTAAAAATGGTCATCTAAACTCTACAGTCCCAATCTCGATCTCCTATCAAGAAATGTTAATCTTGATAAATCCTAAGTCCTAACCCAAGGCAATTCATCACCTTCAGTTTGATCTTACCTAAATCAAAATGAGTCCCAATCTATCATCACACTTGATCCTATTTAATTAATTAATTCCTAAATCCTAATGTTGTTGACAATTAAATCAACCTTATACTATTTATTTAATTAATATCTTAGGATGTTGATTAAATAAATAAGAATTATCAATTAATCATAAAAAGGAATTAAAATTAATTATGTCATCACAATTTGGAGGAAAATATATTAAATCATTTAATTATTTAAAAAAATGCACTCTTAAGTAATCAATTAATTAAATGATTTTCATTTTGGAAACAAATCAAATCAATTAATTAAATGGTTTTCATTTTGGAAACAAATCAAATCAATTAATTAAATGATTTTCATTTTGGAAACAAATCAAATCAATTAATTAAATGGTTTTCATTTTGGAAACAAATCAAATCAATTAATTAAATGATATTTATTTTGGAAACAAATCAGTTAACTAGAAAATCAATTTTGTTAACTCATCTTTCGATTTAGCAACTTCCTTTCATCTTTGGAAGTTTCCAAAATAACTGATTAATTATTGGAGTTAATTGATTCTATCGACCAATCATTCTTCATGCACGTGGATTGTGCTTCTTCAAGTCGAATCTTGTCTGTTCTTCAGCTTTCAATCTCAGTCATAGATTTGACAATTTTCTATAAAAGAGAACTTCATTTCCTCACAAAGGATCCTAGACTTTTGAGTATTGTTATTCTATAGGTTTTCTAGCATCTTAAGCATTCTAAGTATTATGAGCATTTAGCATTTAGCTTTACCATTCAAGCATTGTTAGATTGTTAGTTTTTTTCAAAGCATTTTTATCTCAAATCTTAGAATCATACTTCAATTTGGGTTCACACATTTCTTAGTGAAAGGAATCGAGGTAGACCCTGCAAAAGTGCAAGCGATCTTAGAGATCCCAACACCTAAAAACATTAGTCATAATAGGACACTCCAAGGGAGAATTGAGTCTATCAAATGATTCATTTCACAATTGCCAGAAAGTCACAACCATTCACAAAAACTTTGCGTAAGGGTATCACATATCAACAGGATGAAGACTGTAACAAGAAATTTGATCATATAAAAGCATACCTAGATAACCTGCTGGTATTAATGCCTCCTACACCAGGAAAACCATTGATTTTGTATATCTCTTATGCATCAACATCACTGGGGGCACTCGTGGAACAAGAAGATGAAAACAAGAAAGAGCGAGCCATCTACTACATCAGCAGAACCTTAATCTTGTATGAGATGAATTATTCAGTGAAAGAGAAAGCTTTCCTCATTGTTGTATTTATGTCTCAGAAGATGAGACATTACATCTTAGCCCATTCCACAAAGTTGGTTGCAAAGATCGATCCATTGAAATATCTTTTGAGTAAAGCTACTTTAACTTGCAGGCTAGCAAAATGGGTCATGCTCCTCAGTGAATTTGACATCGAATATGTTGAGAAAAAAGAAATCAAAGGACATGCTATTGCAGATCAACTAGTTGATGATCCATTATAGGATGATCTCCCTATCAATGTTGAATTTCCAGATGGCTCTATTCTACACATAATGCACCGGTCTTGGAAAATGTTCTTTGACAGATCTTTTACACAACTGGGTTTAGGTGCAGGTGTATTGTTCCTCACACCTCAAAGTTATTCCATACCAAAGGCATACAATTTTATTTTCCCTTGTACAAATAACAATGATGAATATGAAGCCTTGGTTAATGGAATCAAACTAGTTGTCAAATGGAACATCACTGAGTTACACATCTATGGTGACTCCCAACTCATCATCAAACAAACCAACGATGTTTAACAAACTAAGGATGATAAACTCATGACTTATAAGAGAATAGTTGATGACTTCAAAAAATATTTTACCTACATCACATATCATCAAGTCCCAAGGACACGTAATAGATCGGTCGATGCAATGGTTACACTAGCGTCCTCACAACCCCAAGAGGAAGACTTCCGCTATGAGTTCCTGGTGGAAGAACTTCATTTACCTACTTAAAACTCCCCTGACTCCTACATGGTCTATACTATCATAGAACATGAGTGATCCTTCTACAAACATGTCTACACCTACCTACATCATCAAGTCATCCCTGATGCGCTTACCCTAAGTGAATGACGACGCCTTATCTAAAATTCCTCGTGGTATGTTCTCATAGTTGATGATCTTTATAGATGAGGACTAGACAATACATTGCTTAGGTGTCTAGAAAAAGAAGAGTCTAAACGTGCATTGGTTGAGGTCTGCGATGGTATTTGTGGCTCTCACTCTAATGGTTTGACTCTGGCTCGAAAGCTATTGAGATTGGGTTATTATTGGCCAAACATGGAAAAGGAAGTGGTTAGATATGCAAAGACATGTAAGAAATTCTAGTTGCATGAAAATATTATACATGCTCCAGCGAGGGAACTGGTTCCCTTTATCACACACTGGCCCTTCCAATAGTGGGTAGTTCACATCATCGGTCAGATACACCCATCTTTTTCTAATGGGCATAAGTACATCATCACCACCACTGAATATTTCATAAAGTGGGTGGAGGTAGTCTCACTAATAAAAGATACTGGCCATATTCATCCTGAATCACATTATCTGCATATATGGCATTCCTTCACCATTATAACTGACAATGGGGGACAATTTAAAAACACCAATATCGAAGAACTTTGTGAGAAGTTCAAGATTAAACAACACTGCTCTTCTATTTACTATCCACAAGGTAATGGACAGGCTGAGGCCTCTAATAATTTTTTTTTGAAAATCTTACACCGTACTGTGAACAAATCAGGATGAGATTGGCACTTACAGATCAATCCTGCACTATGGGCTTATAAAAAAAGCATCAGAATGCCTATTGGGGCAACCCCCTTTGCTCTTGTCTATGGAGTAGAGGAAATATTACCCATAGATTTATAAATCCCATCTCTGAGGGATTCTCTATGAAGGCTAATTATAGATGAAGATCACAGGGTCTCAAAGCTGCAAGAACTAGAGTTGTTGGATGAGCGTCAACAACTGGCGTCCGATCACCTCAGAGCTTATCAGAAAAGAATGTCTAGAGGATATAAGTAAAATGTTAAACCAAGAGGACTTCAGGTGGGTGACCTAGTGTTCAAAGATAATCCTTGTAATCAGTCACATAGAGAATAAAAGGGGAAATTTGAACCCAACTGGCTGGGTCCTAATATCATAACTACAACATTCAGCTCCAAAGCCTATCGACGCTCAACACCTAAAGGAGAACACCTCTGGGAGCCCATGAACACTCCCCATCTAAAGAAATTCTACACCTAATTCATTCTTGGTAACTAGCACCATGCACATATTTATGATCTTGAAAAAAGACTAAAAATTAGAAAAATTCTTGAAAAAAGTGATCATCCTAGTGAAAACCTGGTAAACAGGCACTCTGATGCATCAATAAAAAAATGGAAAAAATACAAAAAAAGTGAAAATTTTGGAAAAAGTGCCTTGGTGAAAACCTAGTAAACAGGTGCCATGGTAGCAAAAATAAAATCTTTTCCAAGTAGGTGAAAACCAGGTAAACATGCGCCTCTTGTACTCAACACTCCATCTATCAATGCTCAGCCTTGGGAATTCTTTTCATTTTAGTTTATGCATAAGCTTTCAGTCACTTTCATGACATTGTGTTCTTCTAAGAACCCTCTTGGCTTGAAACTGATCCAGAATCATGGTCTGGGGAAATCAAATCAGATTTGTCCTAAGAGTATGAGTCAAGTCAGTTATCTTTTGTCCAAATTTGTTACTAGGGGGCAAGGGCCCCACTTTGATCACATTTTGCACCATATCAAAGTCATTTATCTTGTCATTTCTACAGGACAGTTTGCTATTTACACACTGGTGTTTCTCAACACCCTAATCAACAATGTTTATTAATGCTACCTATTTGGATACATTTGTGTTTCTCAACACACATTAGCTAACAAAAACGTAAACAACATATCGATAACAATCAAATACAAAGCACTCACAAGCACAATGTTGTTTCACAACACTTCATACATGTGTACACATCTGAAAAACTTTGAAACTGGCTGAAGTATGTTAAACTTATCTTTGTATGATGTCTGTTCTCGTTGATTTTCGTTCATCTTTTATTTGTCTGCTTCTTATTGGTGTGGTCCCAATGACCCTAAAATGTCAAATAAACTGGGTGTATGTGATAAGAGCTCCTACATTAAGGTGGAAAAGCCTCACATCCCTCGATTCTCTTTACTTGTATACCAAGGTGAGGTCGGAACTATCTCCTTGACTATTATTGCTCTGCTTGTTTATGCAAGATCACACTCATGGTTATCTCGACTTTGATTGCCCCGATACTGGTGTACTCTTGCAACATCAACTAGAAGCAATGTTCAGGTCATATCGGCTTTTGTGCCCCGATGCTTATGTTAGTTTCCCATATCTTATTTGATGAAAGTCACATTCATATTCTTATGGTCACAGTGGCACCAGTAAGGGTTGTATCGACTTCGATGTTCCAAAATGCTCAATGTTGATAAATTTCAAGCTCAATTCCAATGATTACATCCTAGGTTGCATTCATAGTAGTTTTGCATTACATCTGCATGGTGTTGAAATCTGCAAAATATTTCTTATCACTCTCCGATGTGGGATCTGAAGCTCGAATCAATCAATCTTCCTTTTTCCAAGTGGTCAGTTGTGCGTTGATTGACATGAAAATAACACCCCTAGCTAATTCAACTGTCCTGATTCCATTTTCAGGATTGAAATCAAAATCTAAAATTGTTTTACTTGTCAAGTTTGGCATTTGAATTTTTCAGTCAATTGTAGCTGACCGCTTGCACAATCAGTCTATCTAGACTCCAAACCAATGGAAATCTCTCATACTTTCTTCTGGCCAATCCTCCTATCATAAATTTTAGTCAAATCTTGTTAACAAGACCTCCCATCAAGTGCAGATTCTCTCCTAACCACTTGGGACCTCTTTCTAATCAGATCATCTTATTCTTGCATCATGTTATCAATCAAATTGCTTCCTATCACTAGGGCACCTAGCCATATTTCAATTTCGCTACCGAGGGGGCAGGATCAGGACATCAATAGTCCAGTGATCACATCCTTAATAAAAACCCCATCACTTGGGGCATCTTCACTTCATAGCATCAAATCAAGTTGAGATCATCTTAAATCAAAGGCAACCTAATCAATGGTCTTATACAGTGGTGAATACACTTGAAACTAGACAAGATTAGTCATATACGAGTTGTTCATTATTGAAACTAGATACACTGATCAAATTTGCTTCATCACTTCAAATCAAGTCAATTTTCTTTCTAATCAAATCTCTTTACAGTAATCAGTTTCATTGCTTCAAATCAAACTGGTTATTCATTCAAACCAATCAAAAGGTTTAAGATTTTCTGACAGATGTTCATTTTCATCGCTTCAAATCAAACTGGGCATTCTATTTTATACCTTTTAATTGATCTTCATCTAATCAAGCTCAAAGTCGGTCTTCTACAAAAGAATGGTTTCATTGCTTCAAATCAAACTATTCTTGGTCTCATCACTAACAAGTCTTTGAATTAATGCATTAATCGCACATCAATTCAAAGAGGGGCAAATGTAATGACCTAAAATGGTCATCTAAACTCTACACCCCCAATCTTGATCTCCTATCAAGAAACCTTAATCTTGATAAATCCTAAGTCCTAACCCAAGGCAATTCATCACATTCAGTCTGATCTGACCTAAACCATAATGAGTCCCAATCTATCATCACACTTGATCCTATTTAATTAATAAATTCCTAAATCCTAATGTTGTTGACAATTAAATCAACCTTCTACTATTTATTTAATTAATGTCTTTGGATGTTGATTAAATAAATAAGAATTGTCAATTAATGACAAAAAGGAATTAAAATTAATTATGTCATCACAATTTGGAGGAAAATATATTAAATCATTTTATTATTTAAAAAAAAAAAGCACTCTTAAGTCATCAATTAATTAAATGATTTTCATTTTGCAAACAAATCAAATCAATTAATTAAATGATTTTCATTTTGGAAACAAATCAAATCAATTAATTAAATGATTTTCATTTTGGAAACAAATCAGTTAACTAGAAAATCAATTATGTTAACTCATATTTTGATTTAGCAACTTCCTTTCATCTTTGGAAGTTTCCAAAATAACTGATTAATTATTGAAGTTAACTGATTCTATCGATCAATCATTCTCCATGCACATGGATTGTGCTTCTTCAAGTCGAATCTTGTCCATTCTTCAGCTTTCAATCTCGGTCATCGATTTGACAAAGATTTTATATAAAAGATAGCTTCATTTCCTCACAAAGGAAATAACTCATATTTCGATTTAGCAACTTCCTTTCATCTTTGGAAGTTTCCAAAATAACTAATTAATTATTGAAGTTAACTGATTCTATCAACCAATCATTCTCCGTGCACATGGATTGTGCTTCTTCAAGTCAAATCTTGTCCATTCTTCAACTTTCAATCTCGGTCATCGATTTGACAAAGATTTTCTATAAAAGATAGCTTCATTTCCTCACAAAGGATCCCAGAGTTTTGAGTATTGTTATTCTGTAGGGTTTCTAGCATCTTAAGCATTCTAAGTATTGTGAGCATTTAGCATTTAGCTTTATCATTCAAGCATTGTAAGATTGTTTAGTTTATTTTCAAAGCATTTTCATCTCAAATCTTAGAATCACATTTCATTTGGGTTTTAAAATACATCTTAGCTAAATCTTGGATTAACAACAAAATTTCATCTTACATATCATTCTAGCTTAGAATCATTCAAATCCTTTTTTTATATAAAGTCTAAAGTCACTGGAATTTGCAATGATCTGAGAGAAATTCCACACTCCTATTTACTAGAAGGTTATGAGTCTCCTTGGTTTTTTTATATTTTGGTAGTTTAGTTTGTTTCAAGCCATTGAATAATGTCTCATTCAAGTGTTGTGTATCTATCTTGGATCAATTTTCACACACACAACACATTTTTGGTTACAACTAGGATTCAAAACTTGGGGAACCATATTGGATGCACTTGTTTCCATTGTTTTATAACTACCTACTAGATAGGTTTGTGACATCGTAGATGGTGCATTTGTAGTTATGGACACACTAGTTGTTGGGTGATTGCTAGCGAAAAGAGGGTTGTTGTATTGAATACCAAGGGTAGACGTTGTGACTTGGGTAGCACTATGAGTTATGTTGCTAGATAGTATGGTGGAAGTGATTTGTGAGGATGATGTTAGAGAAGCCCACGATGATACCATTAGTATGTCCTCTACTAAGGTTGATTTCATATCCAACGGGTAATTTAGCACAATTTTGTGCAAGTAAACAAAAATATATATGTTTGGGTCTTATGACAATACAACCTCTACAATTTACATTATACTAGGGTCTTGAAGGGAATTTTCAACTTTCACTTGTGTGCATTGTGCCCTAATATTCTCAATTGAAAATTCATTCCCTAGTGGGAGAATAGGAGGCAATTGTTGTATCAGGACCTTTATCATTTGTGTTTGTTGAAGTGTTTTTGGTGCATTAAAATACAATCGTAAAGTCCTTGGGACAGTAAAGTCCATATCATTGATTGGATTAAGCATAGGTTCCTTGTTGTAATCAATTTTATCTTTACCCTTCTTTAATCATGTGAATGGCATGTGCAAGAATGCAATATAAGACTAAGGTATATGAAAGACAACTAAGATGACTAGGTTAGGAATCTAATTTTTTTTGGGTGTTTTCTGGAATCTAAAAATGACAATAAGAAAAACTATTTGTTTTAGATTTTGAAAAATTTGGTAAAATTAAGCAATCTATATGTGAAACTATGATTATGCATATAATGTATGCAATATAGCCCTAAGAGAGACTCTATAAATTTCAAATGCAAACCTTCCTAGGAAAGATCCAAATGATATTGGGAACTATCTAGACTTCAATTACGATGACAATTTTGATAAGTTATTTATGAATAAGACAATTTTAACAAAAATGATGAGTGCATGTGGTAAGGAAAATGGACAAGACGATAACTAAATCCAAGTTAATTCTCAATACCACTATAGGGATATCTTAAAAATATGTAACTTCTAATTTGGGATAATGACTCTAGGAGTATATTGTTTGACCTTATGAACTTCAAGCTATAATTTTGTGTTTTTTCAAAATTTGAAATTAGAATGAGGACAAATGCAATATGCAAGTAATATGGTGACAATGCAAGATATTAACTTATAAATAACAAGAAATTAAAGGATAAAGACTAATATGTCGATCACAAGAACAAACATTTTGGGTAAAGACAAATGATAGGTTTTTAACTCTACTCTCAGATTGATTTTCTTCACTTACATAAAATGCCTTTATTGATTGTATAGCTTTGTCTGAGACACTATTTTGGACAGATTTTGATGATTTCCAACACAACAATTGCACATGCAAAGTATGGTTTATTGATAGATTAACTCTAAAAAAATGCTTTGTATATGTTCAGTGATTCTTTCAAGCCACGAGTTTTCACTTGGCCAGAAATAATGAAAACAAAAATAAGAAATACTAACCTAAGGTCAAAAAGGCTTCATCAAAATCATCTAGGCCCATTTCTTGGTAGTATTTTAGCTCACATGACATGTCACACCCTAGAACATGAGTCCTTTAAAGTGCATCAGTGTTTTTTCCTTTTGTCAGATATGCCTCAAAAAATATTTCTCTCCAAATGAAAAAATATCCTAGGACACATATGATGGGGATCTTGGGGGGAGATTCTTCCCTCCCCTAGCACTAAAATAAGTTGTTGTTTAGGGGTTAAATGGGTGGCATGTATTTTAACAATGTTTTAGTTAGATACCTTGGAGTCTACCCAATCAGTTTGTATAGAATTAAGTTACTTAAGTCTCTAATGGACCACATCAACTCCTTAGGCATGTAGGCCCGATTTGAGCTATCATCCACTCTTCTAACCAAACTTGATTAGATATAAGACATTTAATGGTTTTCCCCACATCTTTTTTATATACCGGTCATAAGGATTTGCCAGTTTGAGGTTGTCCTCTAGTGGTGATTACTTCCCCAAGACATGCCTCTCTCAAAATTAAAAAGGTTTTTAATCTAATAGTATGTGCAAGCGCACAAGACACTTAGTTAATCAAATTAAACTCAAAAACCAAATGTGAATTAATCTAAAAAGCACTCATAAATGCACCAAACCAAGTGAATATTTCTTGTTCAATTTTAGCTTGTGCCCATTTTAAAACACCAAAGAATATGTGAGGTTATGTTTGTGCATATAAGGTTCTTTTTAGAGCATTGAAAACCAATGTGATTTGACTTATAATTTAAAAAGATAAATGTTACTTCCAAGCCACAAGTTGTAAATCCAATGTTAGAAGTGAAAGCCTAGATCTAGCATTTAATTCTCATTATCCATTAATTCACTTGCAATGACATGAAGATGGCCATAATTATTAGGAATTGTATTTACCTTGTCCAAGTAGATGTTAAATATTCCTTCATAACCAACGTCGATTTGCAATCCACTAATGTTGTTTTTTTCTTGTTGAATCCTGATTTTTATTTATTTATCTTTCTCTCTTGCATTGTTCTGTTGGTTCTTGAATCTTAACTTTTTTGCGTTTTACCAATCGATTGTGATGTTTTATTAGACATTTGTGGTGATTTAATGGATCAAATGTGGTGCTTGATAACACGATTGTGATGTTTTAAGATAGCAAATGTGACGACCCAGATAGAAGATGCAACAATCTAGATAGCACTTGTGGTGATTAATCATGTTACCTGCATCAAACAAAAATACAAAAGTAGAGGTATAAGAAAATTTCAATTGTAAAAACTAAGATGTCAATATTAATAAATCTGGCATGAAAAAGGTAGATCACGGTAGGATAATCATACGTCAGATCCAACAATCTTGTAATCAGGAGATAAAATAAACCAAATGGAGCAATAATTGATAAAAATAATGCAAAGATTATCAGGCATTTGTGATGCATGAATACAATGACTATGACAAATTAACATAATAGGTGTGTTAATTTAGTATAGGAGAAAGAAACTTGTAACTGCATCGATTTAGGTATAGTAGTGCATCGCTTTGGTATAAAGGTTGTGTTGATTTAAGTAACAGGCGTAGTGAATCCATGCTATGGTTGTGTCGAAAGAAACTTGTACCTATGCAAAGATAGAAAAATTAAGGATATATAAGCATCATGAATCATGTCGTGATGTAGAGGCAAAATAAAATCACAAGGTAACAATCCAATCTCTGCGACCTTGCAAACCTTTTCCCTCCCTTGAACAACTCTTGGATAACTTCTCAATATGCAACTTTTTTCCTCTATATGTCCTTCACAATATCCACCCCCATTGACCCATTAGCCATCAATGTGACTTCTCTACAAGGATCTTGATAGACTCAAAGACTCCTATATGTCCCACAAATTTGGACTCTAAGACAATTTGACCTTACCCCAAGGTTCTTCCTTCACAATTATTTCCCTTCAACTTGACTAAAGTAGGGTTTAGACACTAGGAGAACCCAACTATGACAATGACATGTATTAACTTGTTCTTATTCCCAAATGGATTTTTTTAATCTTTTATCACCTTCCAATCAAGAGCCAACACTTGTTTTCACACCACTTTCTACTGAATAGGCCTAATTCCTTATAGCCCTAACTAGCGAATAAATTGACCATAACTTGCAGACACCTGACCTTATGAAAAAACTAACCACCATTTAGGATACCCTTTTGGTAACTTTAAAATGTATATCAAAACCTATTTAGCTTCTCATAAATGGATGGGTCAACACTGTCTGGTTACAAAGACCTAATGGGGCTATTAGGCCTACCTTTACAAAGGAGCTCTACTTGGAATACTATCAACTCTTCAATCAAGTCCTAGAAAACATTATAAGCAATTTAACACCATCAAATATACAATGGGTAAGTGTCCAAACCCTTCACCAATACTTTTGCAACTCAATTTTATACCAAATCCAAGTGCTCAGTATGCCACATTGAGATGTTAGACATTGATTGGCTCCAAAACACATTGCCACCATTTGGGCCTTCTTAAAAACTATTGGAAAGTGGCCTAATGAGTATACCCTAGAGGTTTTCATTTATGGAAACACTACTTATTGGCATGGTCACTTGGAGTACATTCCAGTTATGGAGATTCTGCTTTGAAAAATGATTAAGTCTAGGAAGTAGTTGACAAGGTACAGTTACACAGTTTTGACTGGCGAGCACAACATGTGACACCTTAAGTCCTATGAGCTTAGAGGAATGTATTATGGGATGTTGTAGACCTTTAGTTAAGGTATCTTGTATTTTGGATTTGACTAGAGATAGTTACAACTTGTTGAAGTTATGTGAAGGCAATGCAATAGTGAAACAGGGCAGATGAGTGGTCGCAATATTTAAGGGAGTATAATGTGGAATCCACAAGTGCTACTTTGGATTTGGTTTGGGTTCTACCCTAATTTTGTTAATGTATGATTTTTGACTATGTATATGCTATTTGATTAAGTGTTGGACACATTTTGTGATGTATTTGTGAGCCGACTAGAAAATTTATGAGATCGAGTATATATGTGAAGATGTTTTGAGATGCGAAGAGATGTGTGGAACAAATAGATACATTATGATGTTAGAATCAAACAGAGGATGTTGCGAGCTATAACTAGGACTACTTGAGCATAACATATCCTTGTATAGTTCACTTTTTGATAAATCATTGTAAAATACAGTTTTGAATTGTAAGAGTAGTGAGCTCCATGTATACCCCTAACATGGTTTCTATCCTTTAACAAGGATATATACTAAATGTAATATTCAACTCTTAACAAGGTTAGGTATCATAATAGGAACATTATACTCTTAGTGCATTATTTGTGGGTATCATCCCCATCAGGGTTTTTCCTTGGTCAAGGTTTCCTCGTTAACAAATCATGGTGTTATGAGTTGTTTACTTTGTGTGTATGTCCTTCTTATTTCAGTAATTGCATGGTTAAGCTTTAATTGCTTAAGTTTTAAGTTAAATTGATGTAATATTGATTCACCCCCCTCTCGGTATTACTTAATCCTGACAATTAGTATAAGAGCTTGTGGCCCTTGGAGAGGAAGCCTAACAGCTTGAGGGAGATCCAGGTGAATTCAAGTAGTTTGGAAGAAAACTTTGAGGCAACACTCAAAGACCTTGATAAGGCAAAAGATTATAATGCTGAATTGAAATTCAAATTGAGAAGAGATGAGGGTTTCATAAAGAAGATTAAGAAAAAAATTGAACTTTCCAAGAACCAAAAGCAAGATCTTATGGAAAAGATACAAGAGGAATCTGATAATGATTCATCTGATCAGATTAAACAGCTTGAAAAAGACAAAGAAGTGTTGGAACATGAATGTGAAGTTACTACTATTCAGATGGCTAAAGAGATTCAATAAGAGAGAGATGGAAAGACCAGACTTGAAGGGATCTTGAAGGATGCAAATGTACAGATGGGAAAGATGTAGTTTGAACTTGATGCTTATAGAATCAAGTATCAACAATTAGAGAAATATAACCACATCATTAAGGGATAACTTGTTGAAGAAAATAATCACATTGAAAAACTTCATGCGAGCAGTGACAAGATTGATGAACAAAGGGAAAGACAAAAACCTAAAGGTGACATGACAAGAGTTGGTTTGATAAAGAAGAATGATCTAAATCTCAAGAAAGATAGTCTGAAGGTAAAACAAATATGACACCTAATCAACAAGAAGACCCTATACAACAAGAGGAACCTAGAGAGAAGATCATACCTTTTAGAGGAATATGCTTTGGATGTAACAAAGTTGGTCACATGAAGAGGGATTGCAGAGGTAAGAATCCTTATAGGCCCTTTTCTAGTTATTGTTTCAATTGCTATGAATATGGGCATAAGAAGGAAGAATGAAAAAATCTGATTGATCAAGCACTAAACAATATTACATCAGAGAAGAAACAACAACTAAGATTACATGTTACAATTGTAACAACTTTGGTAACATCACAAGGAATTGCAGGTTCCATGATAATCAGAACAAATCATCTCCTATATGTTATAAATGTAACAATCAAGGACATATAGCGAAGTTTTGCAAGTATAATAGAGTTGTAAGCAACAAAAGACCACCACCTGTTGTTATAAAGAAAAATGTTGGTGATGTTGGTAGGAGCTTGACATATTACAAGGATGAGTTTGATCAAATGTTTAAGAAGGAAGGAGACAAGGACAGTGGTAAAGTATGGAAAGTGAAGGAACGAAGTGAGACTAAGGTTAAGGGAGAATCAGTAGATGCTACTGAACCCTCGCCTAATGTTTCTACATCAGCCTAAATGGACAAGCATGGCCTTAGGGGGAGATTTGGAGAAATATAAAAAAAATCTATCCAGCCCCTATTTATGCAAAATAAGTTGATGCAAGCTTATGAATAGTAAATATTATTGGTTTAGAGTCTATATCCAAGATTGCATGGTTATATAAATTATATTGGATGATCGCTAGAAAGATGGATGACTAGATCATTTATAGACTTACAAGTTCATTGGGAAATGTGTCACTTTGTGCATGACAAAGTATAAGTTCATTTCCTTAAACATTTCTAATCACCATTTAAGAAGAACTAAAGGAGACTAGAGGAGCAAGCAAATAAGCTAGAGCATTTCTATGATCGCTGAGTGTGCATACCCTGATTCGTCAAAGTAAAAGGTATTTTCATCTTCTACGAGCTTTGTTTATTATGGATACTCCATTGATATTTGATGTTAGTGAGAGTCTGAGGTACATGTTTAAGAAAATGCCTTACAAATCCACGAAGGATGACCCTAAAGGCATGTTTTCACAAACTCCATACGACGTGCTTCATATGGAGGATATTAGGGCATACATACATTGCAAGTATGATTCATTGGGGGACTTTTAAATCTTCAAAGAGATGAAAGACATGATAAAGGATTATGGAAATTGGAAGGATGAGTTCACCCATTTACATAACCTGAGCATCATGTGAATGGCAGAACTCTATGAGTTTGATGAGGAAGAATGGATCAAGATCATTCTTAGCAGAGTCCATGAATAGTTTCTATAGATAGGTGAGCAACCTGTTAAGATTTCTAGCGAGTTCATTCATGATGTGATTGGATTGGATAATACTGGCATTATCCCTATTATGGAGAACAACACAAAGAAACTAGTTGAAACCCTAACACATTCTAACTGGGAAAAGAGGGCAATGACTATTGCCAACATCTTTCAACAAGACGTGAGATTTATTTCTATGGCTTTGGGATACAAACTTAATTATAATAGCCGACCTAGATCAATTTTCACGGGTGTTATTATGATGGCTTGTAAAATGGCGAAGGAAAACATGAAATACAACTTGTGTGAAGTATTAAGACAATAATTCTTAGAGAATGTTAAGCAGATCAAGCGAGACAAATCAAAAGCATTCAAGTTTGGATCACTACTAATACATATTTATATTCATATAGTTCAAACATTTCCTGGAATGCACCCTGGGGCATGGAAAGACAGTGAACCCACAGGTATTCAAGTGACAAATAGTTATAGATGACAAAATAGTATATGGGTGAATGGAGAACTGTTTGACATGTTTAAGATTCCTCCAAGGGAAATGAAGGAAAGAATGAGAATCCCTGAGGCAATGGTAGAGAAGTAAAAAGATGCATTTTTTTTCATGGTTGAAACTGATTGTGTATGTTTTGAAGCAGTAGAACCTAGAAACAAATGGAGTTACCCTATGGGTTATGAGGTCAGTGCAAAGGTTTGTATTATGCAAGTAGAACACATTCTATCTTCTGAGATTGATTCTTCTGATGAAAGATGTGGAACCTATGAAGAAAATTTTGCCAAAATCATAGATGAACAAACAAGGGCACCAAGGAAAAGGAAAATTGAGAAAGTGGTTGATAATCTTGCAGAGAAGGTAGGTATTAGCAGAGATAAGATGAAAGAAATTAGAAAGAAGATAACAGAAGGAGCTTCTGGATTTGCAAGAGGTGCTATTGCAACCCTTCCACCTCCTGAGGTTGTAGTTGTTGTCGAATCACCTCCTACTATGGTCGATGTACCTGATACCACCTGTACACCACCCAAAAGGACATCACAAAGAACAAGAATGACTGAGACAGTGAAGGCAACAGAGAGTCCTGTGATAAGGAAAAAGGTCCTCTAAACAAAACTCACCTCCTAAAAGGTAGAGGACTGGTGTGGAGAATAAAGAAGAAGAGAAGAGAGAAGAAGAGAAGAAAGAAGAAAAGAAGACTGAAGAGAAGAAAGCAGAGGAGAGAACTGAAGTAATAACACAAGATAAATGAGCCGAGAGACAACTCTGGAAACCTGATCTAAGGATGTTGGAAAAGAGGATAGTAGATCAAGGAAAGTTAAATCAACTGCCTAAATACTATGAGAGGTATAATGAAAATGATAAAATTTTGATTGAAGACATTGTCATTAATCACATGCAAGTGTTTAAAAAGTATTTACTTGAAATATAAGGTAGTATTCCTAAGGATTTGCATGATAAATTTGAGGTAAGGAAGAAACTAGCACTTCAAGAATATGAATAGATAAGGGTGAAAACCATAGAAAACATGCTACCTATTGTTTCACTTGTTAAGCATGACAAAATAATGAAACTCATTAAGCCCCTACTGAGAGTAAAAACTAGATTTATAAAGATTATGGGGAGAAAGTATGATGAAGAAATTGAAGAAAATAACAGGGCTATTGATAAGGTATTAATGGAAGTTGAACCAAAAAAATTTTCACCTCCTAAGCACAAGGCTACTAAGCCCAAAACCATTCTGAAAGGAGAGTCTTCTAAATCTGCAGAAGTACACATTGACTTATCTAAGGATGAAGATGATAGTAACCAATTCTTCAGTACAATCAACCAAATTTCTTTGTTGCTGGTGTGCCTGTGTCTTTAGACACTTCGAAAGATATTGGTGACCCTTTTCAAGGGAATGCTGTTATAGCTACTGAAGCAAATGGAAACAATAAACATAGCATAGTCAAAACATCAAATCTTGTCACATTGACTAGGGAAGAAATGAAAGGAGCTACTAAGGAAAAAGATCAAGACACTAAGGAAGAACTTAAAGAGAGTTTGGTTGAGGTAAATAAGGAAGATGAGACTGAGGATCAAGCTAAGCAAGAAACTAATGTATCCATTCCTGTTTCTTCAACTCTATTGTTGGCAAGTGATGATAAACCTATGAATACTGATGTTGATGGCATGGATGAGGATGAATTGATGAAGTTTTCATTCATAGCCTTTTCTAAGGCTAAGGAGAGATCATAATAGAGGACAAATAAAAAGACAAAGTTATTGGACATGGTTGTAGATAGAATCAACAACATTCTACCCTTACCTTTCAGGGAAATGATATAGTGGATAATTTGAACAAAGTCCTTGATGAATTTGATGTTCACTTTACTTGTTTGGAGAAGGCCAAAACTATAAAAGCTGAGAGAAAATAGATGGAAAATAAGTTAGAGGAGATTTCCTAGTCATTGAAGTGGGATATCAGCATATTAGAAACCACTATCTCTAGTATTAGGTCTTGCATTGAGCATGGAAAGAAGATATACAACTACTGCATAAACCCTTCTAGGAATGTACAAAATGTGGTGGATATAATACTAAATGATGAGAAGACATTGGATGACTTAGTGAAGAATTGTGAGTCCTCCTCACAATGTGTTTCTAAGATGGGTAAGGAAGTGTCCAGGTTAGTGGACAAAATCAGTGTGCTTGAAACTGAGAAGTCAAGAGTGTTGGGGAGATTTTCTATGTTGAGGAGTATGCTTAATCCTAAACTATCAATTTTTGAGAAACATCTTGAGGACATGGAGACAACAAAGAATTCCCTTGATGAAGCTCTACCTATGGTACTGAAGGATGCAGAGATATCATCCTTTGATTTGAATGGTCTTATTCATGAAGGTAAAACCTCGTAGAAGACATGGAAAGCATATTCAAAGATTTTCAAAACATTTTTTCAAGATATTCTTCATGTGGCATGAGTGTTTAGTGAGTAGCTCTACAATTTTGATATGTAAATAGATATATTTTTATTATACCTTTTTCATTGTTGTCAAAGGGCGAGTAAAAAGTGTAGTATGAAAAATGTATATTCAGAAGTGAAGTTTGACATTTGACACTTAGTCATTCTTCACTAAGTGTTTCCATCAATTCCAAAAGGGGTGATTGTTTCCAAGTGGCCTGATGAGTATACATTAGAGGTTGTCATTTATGGATACACTACTTATTGGCATGGTCGCTTGGAGTACATTCCAATTTTGGAGATTTTGCTTTGAAAAATGACAAAGTCTAGGAAGCAGTTGACAGGGTACAGTTACATAGTTTTGAATAGCGAGCACATCATGTGACACCTTAAGTCCTGCGAGATTAGAGGAATGTATTATGGGATGTTTTAGACCTCCAGTTAAGGTCATTTGTATTTTGGAGTTGGCTAGAGATAGTTATAGCTTGTTGAAGTCGTGCAAAGATAGTGCAACACTGAAACAACGTAGATAAGTGGTCATGATGTTTAAGGGAGTATAATGTGGAATCTAGAAGGGCTACTTTGGATTTGGTTTGGGTTCTACCCTAATTTTGTTGATGTATGATCACCAACTATGTATTTATTATTTGATTAAGTGTTGGACACATTTTGTGATGTATTTGTGAGCCGAATGGGAAAGTTACGGTATCGAGTATATATGTGAAGATGTTTTGAGATGCGAAGAGATGTGTGGAAAATATAGATGCATTGTGATGTCATAATCAGACAGGGGATGTTGTGAGCTATAACTGGGACTACTTAAGCATAGAAAATGCTTGCACAGTTCACTTTTTGATAAATCAATGTAAAAGATAGTTTTACATTTGAAGAGCAGTGAGCTCCATGTATACCCCTAATAGGGTTTCTATCCTTTAACAAGGATATATACTAAATGTAATATTCAACTCCTAACAATGCTAGGTCTCCTAACAGGGAAATTATACTCTTAGTGCATTATTTGTGGGTATCATCCACACCAAGATTTTCCCTTGGATAGGGTTTCCTCATTAACAAATCATGGTTTTATGAGTTGTTTACTTTGTGTGTATGCTCTTCATATTTTAGTAATTAAACGGTTAAGCTTGAATTTGTTATGTTTGAAGCTAAAGTGTTGTAATACTGATTCACCCCCATCTCAGTATAACTTAATCCTAACAAAAACTCCTAAAATCCTAAAATACATTTGACAACCTAACATTCCCCTGTAAACCATAATTTTTCAACTATGGAATGTTAGGTCTTTTGACATTTCTTCACCCAAAACCTAGTTTTGAAGGTTTCAGACCAGTGAAGAGTAATTTGGCTATAACTTACAAAAAATGGAATGGAAATGCACCAAACCACCACTAAATGGAAGGAAACTTAGAATACTACAAATTTGTGTACAATTCATTCCCGGTCCAATCCGTACAAATTCGTACAACACTTCTGATTGCAAGGAAAACAAGATAATCCAAATGTTTTTATTAATGAGCAAGTGGCAAATCAACAAAAACCTTATTGCCTAGACTCACAGAGGATCAAATAAATATCTTCAAACCATCCCAATTGAATCCAAAACCTTTTCAAACTATATGACCATTGGATTCACAAAATTTCTCTATAGCGCTCAAAAGTTCCAAAAGTTGCTTAGCAACTTTTTTTCAACTTTGCAGCTTTTTGCCAATTTACCCTCCTAACTAAAAAATAGACCTTATTACATCAATTATGTGAAAAACATGGCCAAATTGACTCAAAATTACTATTCCTACCCTATTCTCACCTCTTTGACCAATTTGACCCAATTTAACCTACTTGGTCCTAATTGGTCTTACAATAGGAATTTGGCTCAAAAGCCTTACAGAGTGACTTCAAAAATTTTCAAATGAAATCAAAGTGGTCCAATGGACCCTATTACATTCAAGGGGGGAATAATCTTAAGTCCTCTTAGAGATGAGTTCCTCTATGGTGACTCCATGCTTTTTGATGTAATCTTCTGACATCCATGTTACATCTTCATTACGTAACCCTTTCCATTTGACTAGATGTTCATGATAGGTCTTCCTCCTAGTCATCTTGGCTTCCCTGCTATCAAGGATACATAACTTAATTGGTTGTCTTGGGGGTATATATCTGACACAATATTCATCACCTTTAGCTAGTTCTTCTGTACCTACACTTGCTATCACATAACTCATGTAGGGAGACAGATCAAACACATTAAAGATTTGAGAAATAATAATGTTTTAGTGTAACTTTATTTCATAGGAATTCTTACTATATTTGTGTACAAATCTGCAAGGGTCATTCCTTTTCATCATTAGTTTTGTGTACTTTCCTTTGGGAAGTTTTTCCTTATTCATAATCCATAACCATATCTCCCCCTCAAGCTGCAGACCCCTTCTCTTGATGTCTTCTTGTGCCTTATACTCCTCCACATTACCTTGTAGTGTGTTTCTGACCTGTTGATGTATCTCCTTCATTAATTCTGTAAAATCCTTAACCTAATAACTTCTTTTATCTAATCCTTGCAAGCCTCTTAGCTCAAATACCCCTCTTGGGTGATTGTCATAAACAATCTCAAATGGACTCCTACCTGTGCTCTGATTGGTAGATTCATTATATGCATACTCTGCTTGATGGATTACCATGTCTAGTTTCTTCCCATGTTCCTTTGTCAAACACCTTAGGAGGTTACCCAAATACCTATTAACCACCTCAATTTAGCCATTAGTCTAAGGGTGGTATGAAAAAATGAATGCCAAGTTAGCTCCCAACATTTTCCAAAGTGTTCTCCAAAAGCACCCACAAACTTGGAGTCTCTATTTGATACAATGTTCACTGGAAAGCCATGGATCCTCACAATATCCTTGAAAAAAAACCATCTATATAGGATGCATCATTTGTGCATTTACATGGGATTAAGTGAGCCATTTTACTAAATCTATCCACCACAATAAACACAATGTCATACCTTGCCTTTGTCCTCGGCAAAGGTAAAACAAAATCCATACTAAGGCTCTCCCATGGCCTGATAGGGTTTGGTAGGGGATGTTATAAATTTGCATTAGTTGAGGATCCCTTTTCCTTTTGATAAATGGTGCAACTCTCTACAAAATTTCTGACACCATTATGTATTTTAGGCTAGTAGTAGAATCTTTTCACCTGGTCTAGGGTCTTATCCAACCCAAAATATCCTCCTAGGGTCTCACTATGTTTTTCTTTTATCAATTTCTCTCTCATGGAACTTATATGAACACATAGGTGACAACTTTTAAACAACAAACCATTCGGAAAGGTATACTAAGAGAATTCACTATGAAATGAATTTGAAAACCTATTACAAACCTAATAGGATTCATGGAAATCCACATCCTCCTGATATATTTATTTTAGTGTATCCACTCTAATGATTTGCAAATGAACTTCTTGGATTGCAAGTTCCCTTCTACTCAAGGCATCTGCTACCTTGTTTGCTTGCCCTTTCTTGTGCTTTATTCTAAAAGTGTATGGCTACAAATGCTCCACTCATTTCATATGTCTATGACTCAATTTTTCCTTTGAATTCAAGAAACTTAAAGCATGTTTGCCAGTGTACACAATAAATTATTTGGATAAAGGTAGTGCTTCCACTTTTTCAAGGCTTGGACCATGGAATAGAGCTCTATGTCATAGGAGTACTTTCTTTTAGCCTCATTTAGCTTCTCACTAAATAAAGCTACTAGCCTTCCATCTTGACTTAAAACTGCTCCTATTGCTAAATTATTGGCATCACATTATAGAGTAAATAATTTTTTGAAATCTAGTAGAACCAAGATGGGTTGTTGTGCCACCCTCTATTTTAAGTATTCAAAACTCTTACTTGCAGCATTTGTCCAAACAAACTTACCTTTACCTCCTTCTTTGATGGTATCAGAGATAAGTGCATAAATATGATTGAAGTTCTTGATTAAATTCCTATTAAAAATGACTAATCCATAGAAGCTTCTCACATCTCCAACTACCATTTGGGGTAGGCTAGTTTAGAATAACTTCAAATTTTGAGGGATCTATTTTCAAGTTTCATTTAGAGATGATAAATCCCAAATACACAAGATCTTGCTTCATGAAATCAAATTTTTTCAAGTTGATCATCAACTTTTATTCATGCAACCTTCTCAAGGAAGTCTCTAGATTCTTTAGGTGCTCTTCCTTTGACCTGCTCAATACCAAGATATCATCCAAATACACCACTACAAACCTGCCAATAAAATCATGCAATACTTCATTCATAATCCTCATAAATACACTTGGTGCATTGGAGAGCCCAAAGGGCATAACCATCCACTCATAAAGACCCTCATTGGTTTTAAAAGAAGTTTTCCATTCATCTCCCTCTATTATCCTTATTTTATGGTAACCACTCTTTAGGCCTATTTTTAAGAAGTATGTTTCCCTCCCAAAACAATCAATTGGGTCTTCCATTCTAGGGATTGAAAACCTATATCTGATAACAATTATATTTATTTCCCTAGAATCATTACATAACCTCCACTTTCTATCCTTTTTAGGGGATAGGAATGTTGGCACTGCACAAGTACTTAGTCTTTTCCTTACTAGTCCCTTGTTTAACAATTCTTGCACCTGTCTTGCAATTTCCTCATTCTATGCTGGAATCATCTTGTAGACTGCTTTGTTTGAAAGTGTAGCCCCTGGTACTAGGTGTATTTGATGACTAAATTCTCTAGTGGTGGTAGAGAATCTGGAATTTCCTCAACCACTATACGTCTGTACTTATCCAACAGATCTTTCACTTCCCTATGAATCTCCTCCTCCTTACAGTTCTCAGTTTCATCCCTTGGTTTCAAAACCAAAGAAAACCCCTCTTTGCCTTCTTCTTTTAGTACTCCTAAGGACTCATTCTCTCCTATCATCATGATGCTAGGCCCTTCATGTTCTTGTTTATTTTCATCTAGAAGTGGTGTCGAATTGTAGGTTACCCCATTATTTTGTATTGAATATGTATTCTTCTCCCCACCATGTTTAGACTTCCTATCGAACTGCCAATGCCTTCCTAGCAGTTGATGACATGCATCCATAGGGATGATGTTGTTGATATATATAATCATTGAGAGGGTGGGGTGGGGGGTGAATCATTATGAAAAAAATGTTTACTAATTCGAGAAATAGTCTGAATATGCTTTTAAGTAACTCCCAAAAAACCAAACAAGCAATTGTAACTATGAAATAGAAGTAAAGTAATTCAATCAACCACAAAGAAAAAACCATATAACATCACTATTTTATCATGGAAACCCTTGTAAGAGGGAGAAAACCATGAAGGGGATGACACCCACAAATCTCTTCATTGCAATAAAAAAGAGTTGCCCTGTTAGGAGCTTACAATACCCTGTTAGGGGCTCACTCGGTTAAGAATGACAAGTACCTTGTTAGAAGTACAAATAGCTATGTTAAGATCAACCTCACTAGAGGATTTAGAAATCTTTCTTAAAAGTCACCTTGTTAGAGGATTTAAACAATAAGACCTGTTAAAGTCCACCTTATTAAGGGATTTAACCTTGCTAACCTATTAAAGTTAGCCTTGAGAAATGAACTCAAATTATTGATCTAGAATGACACTGCTTTCCTGAAAGATCCAATTAAGTCTCTAAACTCTTGACGCAATATTCAACCTCTATCTCTGATCGCAACTATCAAAAACATGATCAAAAACCCTAAATCTCTGATTTAGAATCCCTTTAAATAGTTGTTCTTAAGTCGGTTAAACATTAAAAACAATCCACAAGTCATCCCTCAACATGACTTAACTCATAAAAATCAGCGTTAATAAGCCTTAACATGTCGACCCAAAACATTTAATACAAAAAATCAATATTGAATTAACCACCTTAACCATTTGATCATCAGGAACCAATCGGTAACTCAAACGGTTTATATCAAACACTCATCAAAATACAAACTTTGATAAAATGTCGAGTTAACTGTCGTGATCATACATTTGTACTACTCTGACCATAATAAGACTTTGGTAGTGATCATAACTCCCAATGTGCTCGCCATCTCAAGCGCTACTCACAACTCAAAATCGTTATTGTCTTCCTTCTCACCAATCAGAACACTTAGCATACATGCTTTAGCTATTCATCCTATCAATCGATAAGGTAACCTATTCACCAAAACTAATAGAGTTAATAAGATGCCATCAATGACAAACTTAAACTCATCATTTCACCTCCAAATTCATCATGATGCCCACAATCTCCCCCTTTGGCATTGATGGAAAAACATATACAGAGTAATAAAATTGTTTGCAATACATTACTCAACATTGTATACCGATCACTCCCTCAGTTGTATATCGATCACTCCCCCTTTGACAATAATGACAAAGGTACAAAATTTAGCTTAAAAAAAACTTACTGATCACAACCTTGTAAAAACCTCTCTAAAATTTGCTTTTGCAGTATCTAATGAATTCTCTCATGATTTCTAAAAATGTATGATGGCTTTAATTTGTTCATGCAAAATAGAAGCTAACTCTTCCATGGCTTCAAGAGTACTCATATCAGGTAATGCAAGTGTTACCTCTGCTTGCATAACATCAAGTGTAGGAATCAAATAACTCAACAACTCCAGTAATGTAGTTATCCTCTTATCTTGTTCTCCTTGCAATGTTTTTAACTTGTGATTTATCACCTTCACTTGTGATTCATAGGCTATGTTCAATAGGATCAAAACTAGCAATCAAAGATTTAAGCTCCTGTTGAGCTTCATTTCTCTTAAGCTATAAATCTTGAGTAAACAATGAAAAATCAGAAACTTTGGTTAATAATTTACCAACTTGCTTCAAAGTTTCCTTTACCAGATTTACTTGAACCATAAGTTGTCCTCTATCTGATGCAATGGTTTCCATCAACTTCTTAGTCCTCTTCTTCTCATACTCCAACTTATCTCTATTCATAGCTGCATCCTCTAGACTTGAAACTTGTTCAGTAATAACACAGACCAAAGTATCCATTTGTTCAATTGTAGGAGCAGTGGGATCAAATGCAACTTAAGGAGCAAGATCAGATAGAATATATTGAGCTATCTCTAATACTTGAGCTTTTCTCTTTTCAGTTCTTAGTAGGCCCCTTTTTGCCTTCAACTTAAGTATGTTTGATATTCTCATTAGTTCACCAGGACTCATTTTAGAAATATCAAGTGGTCTTTGAATGACCCGGCCAACATCTTCATCTTTAAGATCATCCTCAGCTTCTTCCTTGAGAACATCAACAGAGCTATACTTAAACTTAGAACTAGAACTCTCACCAAGATTAAATTTCCTTTTCACTGAATGTGTTGCTACATCAGCTTCATCTTTCTTTTCCGTATCACCGGTCTATCCAACTCTAGTAGTTGAAGTAGGTAACACCACCTCTGCAATTTTATCCTTATATCCTTCATCTTTATCTTGCACATCTACAATTTCAACATTAGGATCTTGCTGTGGTTCATTAGAAGATAAATTACATAAAATATCTTCAATTACTTGTTCAGTAGAACCAAGTTCTTCTACTGTCACCTCCTCTTGAGTAGTTTCTTCTGATTTATGTTCTTTCAATTTCTCCTTCATGATGAAAATTGTCTCATCATGGACTGCCTGAGATTCACCAACAAGTATCTTGCATACTCTAGTTCTCATTTTGAATCAGAGTCTCATTGCCTTAATTAAAAGCTTTACATCTTCAATAGGTAATTCCAACTTTAGTAAGATTAAGGATTGCTCCATCATTTCTCTATCTTTCTTTAAAGCATCTCTCCATCTCACCTCAATCTTCTTATATAGTCAATTAGGTATAGTCTTATGTAATTCACTAAGTCCTCTACAAAACTTATACAAACTGAAAACAATAGCATCTTCAATCTTTTATTTTTCTGCATCATCAAAGTTCTCATAACATCGATTTGCATTAGTTAAACCACCATAGTCCCTAATGATCTCTGCAATGATATCTATTGTCAAAATTTTGAAAGTCTTAGGATTAACTAACTTCTCAGTTGTCATACCAACTACTTTAGATTTCTTCCCACTAGCCACACTACTTGATCTTTGTCTGAATTAGTTTTAGGTTTATCTTCTTCAGCAATAAGCTTCTTTTTGCTTTTTCTCTTAGAGTCTTTGTAACCTTTCAAGTCATTCCTTTCTTCCTCTTATTGGTCCTTTGAACTGTCTCAGGTGTCTTCTCTGCTTCATTCTCCTTCTCTATCTCTTTAAGCAATGTGGAATTCTTAGTAGTTCTACCTGTTTCCTTACCGGTTGTAGGAGTTACAACCTCTACATCATGTTTCTCTGTTGCAACAATAGAATTTTTTGCCTATTTAGTCTCAAATTTCTTCTTGATCTTACTCATCATCTCTTTTGTAATGACTTTTTGTTTGGCTAAGTCATCAAACTTTTTCCTTACCCTTCTCTCTATCAGAGGTGCAATCAACTGTGAATGAGTTTTCAAAAAGGCTTCTTCATATGTACCAAACCTAGGAGTAGTAACATCAATTGGTTTAGATAATAAATCATCAACATAAAGTGACACAATATCACCATCAACTTCATAACCCATCAGTAAAGCCCAAGAAGTTCTTGGTTGTACTTCCTGCAACGTGATGTATCAGTATCCACAATGAAACATATATCATTTTTTATATTTTCCACTATATCGGTTGGGATACATTCACTCTCATGCATACATTTCTGAAAATCCTTAAAATAACCCCACATAGTATTGTTGAAGTTATTTCCTAACAACCTTATTCATTATTTAATTTTCCCAACTGCAGGTCTATCAGTTGACCACTGAATCTGACCAATACCAGAAAAATGATTCAGCAAATAGAAGAATATACATACCAGTAGTGAACCATAATTGAATGACTCTTTCTTATCTTTCTTGATTCTTTCCATGTTCACAAAGAACTGGCCTCTCATGACCTCACATATTTCATATCAATTATTTTCCTTAACCATCCGATAAGCTACGTGAATTCCTCCACCTTGCACACTATTTAATCAACTCGACTGATAAACTCTGTAACCAATCACCATTGAAGAAAACTTCATTTCAACATCTGCAATGTCATTGATATTTATAACATATTGAACTTTCTTAGACTTCATAAGACCAGTGACCTCACCAACTGGAATAGTTCTTAGGTACATCACCAGTCACACACAATCCAGTCACCACATGGATAATCTTCTTGGTAATCTTTTGCGGTGTGTCCAGCCATAGAAAATGATCGTGGAATTGACTCAATACATATCTAATCCCACCGGTTTCAAAATCATTAGGTAGGTCAAAAACATATGCAAAACCTTTATCGGTCAAATGCTTATGCATTTCCTTCAAATTAGAACCATCACATAGTCCAGAAAATGCATTGAATATAGCACTGTAGCCAAGATCTTCAATTTTGCAATGAATAAAGGATCTCACATATTCAGTTAACAACATGCCATGAGATATTGAAGATAGGACACTAGTGGGATTATTTTTTGTCACCTTCAAAGGATGTAACTCAAAAATAGGTCTCAGCTTGTTAGTGATCTCAACCAACATAGGTGTGTCCATAATGATAACAATGATCTCCTCAGAATAGAACCTCTGCAACACAGAGATATTGCTTTTGCTTGTTACTAGAGTTATTCAAACACAGCTTCACTTCAAGCACAAAAACACAATCTCCAATTCACAATCACTTCAAAAGCACTAAGAAAACACTTAGCATATACTTGCAAATGAAATTCTTGGCTTGTAGAATATAAAGTGACAAATGGACTTCACTTTGTCCCTTATAACATCTCAATTTCAAGCAATAAATACAAACAGTCAAATAGTAACCTTAACTGGTCATAATAGTGAGAAACATAAATGTCACTATGTCATAATCAAAAACATTATGCATTCACATATAATCTCATGAAATACAATATACCTCATCATATTCTTACATGACATCATTAGGCATCTAAATATGTTGATAAATATTACCACACATGCAAACTTAGGGGAAAGGTTATAGATATTACTTGATTTTCTCCCTGTATGCCAATAGCTTTGACTTATTCAGATGATGAAGTCTCCACATTACCCAATGTAGTGGAGTTCTCTGTCATTTTAGAAGACTTCAATTCTCCTTTATTTACCCATGTATCCTTCATCTTCTTCTTTATTCCTTCAACATCTGTAATCTTCTTGCCTTTATCATTATCAGACCTATTCACCGGTTGACCTCCAGTGTTGTTCATCTTCGCTCTGCAAGATCTAGAAAGATATCTAATCTTATTGCTAGTGAAACATGTCATACTGGTTTGTCTCCAAGGTCCAACACTAGCTCTACTAGTTCTCATCCTACAATTCACTGTCATGTGTCCAAAGTTGTGACAAATAGAACATGTAACATTGAATTTTCTCTCCCTTTGGTAAGGGTTGCCCTGGTTCACACATGACCTCATATTGTTGATTCTATCCCTGCACTCATTATCCTTATGACCATACTTGTTACAAAAATAAAAATTACCTTGAAAATCATTCAATCTAGCATTGTAACCAATCAATCTACCAAAATAATACGCAAATCTAAGAGAAGATAGATTAGGTTTAGATCGACAAACATTAGCATTAAGTCCTTGTGAAAACTAAAACATACCAGTCTATAATTCCTCTTACCGGGTTTTTTGTTTTTCACCTTAGGTGTAGTCTTCTCTTCTACATGAGTCTCCTTATTACCAGATGACTCATCGACTTCAAATTTTAAAAAACCTATTCCTTGTCTTTCACCATTTCTCCTTTGTCTTGAGAGTTGTTCATCAAGTTTAGCATAACTCTTGTTGAACTTGTCCAGCAGGTCATTAGCACTCTTCAACTTTTATTTCAGCTTTGCATTCTCATCCCTTAGATGTTCATTCTCACTTATAGCATTGATGATTTCTTTATTAGTCTCATGTGATTTAGGGCTGCGATCGTATTTTAAAGTTTAGCGATCATAGATTGAAGAAGAAGATATTAGTACAACATTAGAGAATAAAGGAGCAAAAAGGATCTGATAATAAATTAGTGCCATTCTACAAATCATTATTATTGTTGTTTTCCTAATAGTTTCAACAGATTAAATCCCTTAACCATGTAGATCCTAACATGTCTTTATTGTAAATCCTCTAACATGGTAACTTCTTTATTGAAGGTTGAAATCCTCTAGAAAGGTAGACTCTAACAAGTCTTTTGGTACTTCTAACAAGGTACTAGTCACTTTTAACAGAGTGAACCCTAGAAAGGATATTGTAGCTCCTAATAGGGAAAACATTTTTACTATAGTAAAGTGATTTATGGGTGTCATCCCCATGTGGTTTTTCCCCTCTAAAAAGGGTTTCCATGTGAAAAATATGTGTCATATGTGATTCTTTTGTGGATGCTTGATGTTTTTTTTACTTCTATTTGATATTATGAGTTGCATGGTTCATTAGTTGGAAGTTTCTGATTAGCTTTGTTAGATTGGTGGTGAAATTTCTTAAGTACTTGTGTACATCGATTCACCCCCCCTCAGTGTTTGTTCATGTTAACAAAATGAACTAAAATAATGATGCTATGCCATGTCTTGGAGTTATCATATAGACTTATAATGAGTGTGGAAGACATTCCTACTCGAGGAAAAATGAGACTTGTATGATTAGGTAACCCCGTCTCTTGTGAGAGAAGTGCTTGATTCCTCTTAGATTAGTCTTGATGTCATTATAATGAAATTACCTTCCCTCTCTCTAGGATCGATTCCTCATGTCATTTAACTTGTGTGCATGGGATATTGTACCCTCTCATGATGTCATTGATTGACCTTATATTCTATGTATGACACATGTTTAATATGTGTTTAATGTGAGTGTAAGTCTACCCCCCTATGCATCACTTGAGCGTGTTTGTGTTTGTGTGGCCATATGCTAGTATGGTGGGAGTAACTCTTTAGATTTCACAAGATTGAGTGGAATGCAAACCATTGATGTGAATCCAAAGATCACAAATGGATTTGAATATGGTATCTTGGTGGTAAAGAAATCTTCACATATTTTAATTCTTGGTTCGTATGATGAAATTGATTTTAAAAGGATGTTTAAGTTCTAATTTTATAAATTGTAATTGAGATAATTGAACCTCCCTTATGAATGGATTCTAATATTGGACCACCTAAGTGGTACTAATAATGTATCATGTTTACATTCTCAATGTTGGAGTCAAGTAAATATATTGTCTTGTATGCTTGTATGTTTTCATGCTTATAGTTTTAAAATGAAATTAGGCATCATTATTTGGAGTTTGAAATGAACATCATGTTTAGAAAATGGTTTTATAGGTAATTAGTAGGTTCGTAGATGTCCCTTCCTATATAATAAAATCATATCAGGATTATTTAGAGTCTATTGTGTGATCTTGTAGTGGATGGAAGTGTGAAATCCACCATCCACCCATCCATATTTCTCAAGGCCATTATGTTGGAGCCTTGGGGAGGTTGCAATGCCCCTCTAAACCTTTTTTAATACATATTTTTGTTGTCTTTTTCTTGATGTCATAGAATGTGACTTGAGTTATTTTCTAATGTTTGAGTGTCCAACTTCTGTTGTAGGTTATTCTAGGTAGTCCCTTAGTGTTTTGAATGTCTTGGGGACCAATTACTAACTTGAGTTTTCTCATTGTCCAGGACTCCAATGCTGGGATTGGACTGTAGTGTTAGCAATGACTATAGAATTAGTACTAGACTCCAATGCAACAACAAGATTTTGCACCAGTGTGGGACTTCTACGCCAATCTAGAAATTTTGTTTAGGACACTAGTGTCCCACCTAGGTGCATCCCAATTGTTAATATTTGTGGCCTTGAGACAAATATAAATTACATAAAATGATTATTAATATTATGGACTTGGCAAAGATTAAAATAAATAATAAGTATGCTACTTATTATATGACATATCACATTATGATTGAGAAGAGGGACGACTTGCATATTGAATTGTTGAAATTGCTAGGAGGGACGACTTGCATTATAGTCAACTATCTATTGAGGTTAGCGACTGCATAACAATAATTATAAAAGCCAACTTGCATATGCAAGTCAGATGCCTTATCATATTGGAGAGACACCTCTCTTGAGGCATACTTATATGGGATTGAGGAGTGCAAATTTGGTATCATCGAAAACATAACATGATTGCCTTATTTCACACTTTCAACAGACTTATAATTCAGATCATCATTGCATAATTGTTCCTACATTATAGCAGCTTCTTGGTAAATTTGAAAGAAGAATAACAGACTTGAATACACACTTGGAGCAGACCTGAATTCACACATGTAGTAGACCTAAATACATACTTGGAATAAACCTAAGTTCATATATTGTAGCAGAATTGGAGAGGCATTATAGCAGACCTTAAAAAGAAAATTCTAGCAAACTTAAAGAGTCGATTAGATCATAATAATAACATGGGATTGAAGGCTTCTACATACAATCATTCAACAGTTTTCAAGCATCTAAACCGAGTATTATCTATCTTCTATTTATCTATATTTTGGAAAGGGCCTAAGTCTTAGTTCTAAAAGATTATCTATAGATTGTTACTTTCCTTTCAAAGTCTGAAATATTAACATGGTATCAGAGCTTTGGTGAGTAAAAGATCTACTTTCAGATTAAGGAAATCAATCTAACACTTTTAAAACTAAGAAATTCAATATGACAAGTGGAGTTAGACTAGAAGATAGACTCGAAGGAGCCACAAACTTCTTATCTTGGAAAATTAGAATACTAATTGCCTTCAGAGAACTAGTATTAGATTCAATTATAGAAAATCCTCCTAAAGTTGAAATCGATGAAGATGGGACACGTGAATGGAAAAAGAGTAATAAAAAATCTATGAGAATTCTAATTGAAAGTGTAAAGGACCATATCATACCCACCATCTCTTGCCTAGAGTAAGCCTATCTAATGTTCTCTACATTATCAAGAATGTTTGAAATTAATAATACAAGTAAAATTATGACTCTTAAAAATAAAATTTCATGAATCAAGATGAGTAAAGGAGAATCTATCACATCATACTTTATGAGAATTACTGAGTTAAGAAATCAATTGGAAACTATTAAGCACACCTACAATGAAAAGGAACTATCTATGATAACACTTAACGGATTATGTCTCTCATGGGACTCATTTACTCAAGGAAACATTGCACGTGCTAAACTGTCTAAATTTGATAAATTAAAAATTGATTGTCTTCAAGAAGAATCGAGACTAATAACTAGAGGATCAAATTTTAAAGAAGATCTTCAAATATTATACTCACAATCAATAAGGAAAGACGATTTCAAAAGAAAAAGAGAATTTCAAGACAAAGGAGAAAGAAAATTTAGTAACAAAAGAAGGAGAGATAATCAAAATAGGCAAGAAAGGAATTCTCTCAATAACGCATGGAGAGGAAGAGATTATCAAATCAGGCAATAAGGGACTCTCACAATAATGGATGGAGAGGGAGAGACTATCAAAACAACAATTATCAGGCAATAATGTCAATGATGCTTCTTACCTCTCATTAACGATGCTTATATTATGTGTTATGTTTGAAATTACAAAGGTTGAGACATCCTAAGGATGATTAATCACATTGACTACATCAGGTATGAACACATTATGAATACACTATGTTTTTTATGGCTCCATATTCATTGAGATCACTTATATTGAAATCTATTGAGGACAATAATTACGATGTCAGAATGAGATCTAGTGATTACACTATGAGGTCAATGTTATTGATCTTTCCCTCAAGTCCAAGAGGGATTGTTAATATTTGTGGCCTTAAGACAAAGATAAATTACATTGCAAATGATTATTAATATTATGGACTTGGAAAAGATTAAAATAATAAGTATGCTACTTATTATATGACATATCACATTATGATTGAGAAGAGGGACGAATTGCATATTGAATTGTTTAAATTTCTATGAGGGATGACCTGCATTATAGTCGGCTATCTATTGAGGTTAGCAGTTGAATAATAATAATTATAAAAGCTGACTTGCATATGTAAGTCGGCTGCCTTATCATATTGGTCAGACACCTCTCTCCAGGCATACTTATATCGGATTGAGGAGTGTGAATTCAGTATCATTAAAAACATAATAGGACTGCCTTATTTCACACTTTTAGCAGACTTATAATTCAGATCGTCATTGCATAATTGTTCCTACATTATAACAGCTTCTTGGCAATTTGGAAAGAAGAATAATAGACCTAAATACACACTTGGATAAAACCTAAGTTCACACCTGTAGCAGACCTAAATACATACTTTGAATAGACCTAAGTTCATATATTGTAGCAGAATTGGAGAGGCATTATAGCAGACCTTAAAGAGCGAATTGTAGCAGACTTAAAGAGCTAATTAGAGAAGAATAATAGCATTGGATTGAAGGCTTCTACATACAATCATTCAACAGATTTCAAGCATCTAAACCAGGTATTATCTATCTTCTATTCATCTATATTTTGGAAAGGGCCTAAGTCTTAGTTCTAAAAGATCATCTATAGATTGTTACTTTCCTTTTAAAGTCTGAAATATTAACACCAATATGGTGTTTTAGTAATTTGGGGAATTGTAGACCCATGAGAGGGTTTTTTTCATTGCATGCATCAAACATCAAGCATTAGAACATCTTTTATATAGACATTATCTGAAAGGAAGTCACTCCCCACAATCACGTGAGTCTCCTTTTATCATTTCAAAAATATGCCATCTTTTGTCATGGGATATGTTTCATCACATGAAGGTGTACCCTTGCTTCACCTCAATTAGGGATCTCATTTCTATAGTTTCATAAATTCTTGCAAGGTCCAAGACCTTGTGTTAGTAACCCTTGTTATGTCTAACATACTATTGAGTTGTTTCGTGTGCCTTGAAGTATATTGGAGATATATGACTCCCTCATCCTACTATTTTAGTACTTGATCATTGTTGGGGTTTCATATCCTTGTTTGTAGGTTTTTTCATTGTGTAGTTATTTATTGTTAAGTCTTCTACTAGTGCCACCTTGATTGTGCAATGGCGATTTCATTCTTTTTGGCATTATCTTTGTGTTTTATGTTTTACACATCAATTGTATGTACATTGTTGTGCAAGTACAATATGCCATCATCACATCTTCAACATTGTTTCATTGTTTAATGTTTTTTTCTCCAAAAAATGTCAGTTGAATACCCCACAATTCTAATTCATTTAATATAGATTATAATAGCCAAAGCTAACCCCTATTTCAAAGCCATAAATTTTGCAAAGTTGTTAGTGCCATTACCTACACAAGCACATGCAAACTTAACAATTTTTCCAGCAAAATCCTAAATAGTAATACCAATTCCACATTCACAAGGACTCCCCCGAGAAGCCCCATCAAAATTAAGTTGAAAACCCCTTCAGGAAGATCCTTCCATTCTAAAATAGCATTTTTTACAATTTGATGGGGTAGCAACTGCCCCAGGGCTAGGAAACTTACTCAATTGGGCCAAGATTTAGTCATCAGCACACCCGACCAACTAGAGAAAACCCTTTTCATACCAACACTCTTATGAAGATAACTAACAACAACTTCTGAAATGCATTTTTCAATCCGACACAATAAATCATTCAAATCATAAAACTGCTTCCTAAAAATTCTATTGATTCTTTCGAACCATATATTCCATATAACAATAGAAGGGCTAATATCTCAGACATGAAAATCTAGAAGACCAAAATAAAAGGGGCCAACTCTTAAAAATATCTACCAATTTAGATGGAATAGAAAATACCCAACCAAGCTTGTTTAAAATACAATACGAACAATGTTGAGTCCAACGAAAAGTCAAAATAGATGATCTGAAGATTCAATAAAAAAGCCATAGAACATAGAAGGGAAGGCAACAATTATACCCAACCTATCTAACCTCATGCCGGTAAGAACCCTATCCTAAATAGAAATCCAAGAAAAAGCCCCTACCTTTGGAAGACATGGGGCACTCCATAAAAGGCGAGAAGGCCAATCGTTATCCACTCTAGCTTGAACTAAAGAGTTGTATCTATATTTGACATTATAATCACTAGATTTAGACTATGTCCAAATTAGGACATCCCTACAATAAGAAAATAGAAAAACCCTTTTCTTAAGCTCCTCACAATACCTCCTTCTTACTATGTTGGGAGTAGTCCAAAAAATCAATACTTCTCCATTCTACAAATGTTATCCCAAAAGAAGATTTCAAAAACCAATAATTATTAACCTTAGTCCCCCATGCCACCTCCATGTAAGCACTTGCAACTCTGATACCAATTGTTGGAAATGATTTGAGTAACTGAGAGGGGAGGGTTACCTTAGTTACCACAAAAACAAATCCAAGTCCCTTAGATGTCTTAAACAAATCAGTCACAGTTTCTCGGTTAACATAGATATTTCACTGTCACTCGATTAACATAGCAGATCTTAAGATATTAAATGTGATTAGCTTTAGTAATTAATTGTAGAAACATAAACCATAAATAAAATGAAATGTACACAGATAACACCAAGATTTAATGTGGAAACCCAATATAGGAAAAACCACCAATAACAACTAGTCACTGTTTTTCACTCTTCTGAAGTGAGCCCTGTTAGGAGCCAACCCTGTTAGAGGTTACAATAACACACTATTAGGTGTGACCTAGTTAGAGGATTTAATCACCCTGTAAGGAGTGGCCTTGTGAAAGGTCTTCAAACACTTCAATGTAGAAATGTCACATTTTTAGAGGATTTACAAAAGACTGTTAAGTCTACTCTGTTAAGAGATTTTTATCACTGCTATAATTTTTAGAGAGTAACAATGGATTGACTTGTTTTGATAAGAAATTGTTTTTGCTGATTCAGATCTCTATTCTGGATTAAGTACTTGATCCTCACTGATCAGATATTCTGTTGCATTCCTCTGCATTTTGTCTTCAATCAGAATCACATCTGTTTTCACCTTCACTCTTCATATCACACTTCACATGCAATTGCACATCACCACTATTATCTCACACAATTCAATCCAAACTTGACCTTACATATATATGTTAAGCCTTGTCAAGTCAGCCTTGATATCCTTCCAAATAAATAATAAAACTCATGTTTGTCGGCTGCATATAACTAATTATCCATAAAATATAATCCACTGTTAGTCGGCTGACACTAACTATTTTGCTTGGTCAATACTGAAATCCTTCAAAGCCCGACCAACACTGTAATGCCCAAGTGAGCTCAATTAGAACTAAAAAAATACTTTAGTCATCTTCAATTCCTGAGATAGCTCGTAAGACACTGACTGTGCTCGGATAGGATTAGACATTTGTGTAAAAATCACTATACTTGTGTAAAAATCAATGACAATACACAATTGAATAATTATCATAAACAATCTCCCTCTTTGGCATTGATGACAACACAACATGTCATAATACAAAGAATTATAGAGTAGCAGACATAAGAATGAAATATTGTTAATGTCCTTATCTTCATTTTGATTCTCGTCCAATATTATTAGTGTCTTTAGCTTCATTCCGATTCTCATCCAAAACTCCCTCAAACACTGAAATACAGATTTCTCCCTCTTACATTAATCTCTATCTTTGATAAAGTTCTCCCCCTGTCATCAATATCTCCATCAGTAATCTCTCCCTCTTTCATGAATTATTATGGCATACAGTAATTTCCCCCTCTTTGACAACCAATGCCAAAGACACCAACTGACATATCCAATGAAATTGTAATGTACCTGTATGTATTGATTCATATGCAATAAGCTCTAAATTTTTGCATCAACATGTTAATTCTATTCTGTAGCTCGGTTGATGCATCACTAAACTATGTTTTAGTGAGCCTCGGTTAGGGGAATTACCCCTAGCTTTCCTCTAAGATACAAAAATACATCCTTAGGTAACAGTTTTGTGAATATGTTTGCAATTTTTTCTTTAGTTTTCACATATTCCAATCTTACTTGTTTATTCTGAACCAATTCCCTCAAGAAATGATATTTTATTGCAATATGTTTAGTCTTGGTATGCATCACAGGGTTCTTTGAAATGTTAATAGCACTGGTGTTGTCACAGTAGATAATGATAGGTTCTATGATTTCTACCTTCATACCTGACAATAATTTTTTGAACCATATGATGTTTGAACAATTCACTGTTGCAGCAACATATTCTTCTTCTACTATAGATTGAGAAATGCATTTTTGTTTCTTGCTTATCTAGGAGACTAAACTCTTTCCAAGAAATAGTGCTCCACTACTTGTGCTCTTTCTATCATTAACACTTCCTTCCCAATCAACATTAGTAAAATTCTTCAAATCAAAGTTTCATCCTTTCTTATACCATAATCCATAATCTTCAGTACCCTTAAGATATCTCAAAATCCTTTTGATAGCCATCAAATGATTCTCTCTAGGATTAGCTGAAAACCTTGCAACAATACCAACTACTGAAGCAATATCAGGTCTAGTGTGAACAACATATTGAAGTTTTCCAATCATGGATATGTATGTAGTCTGATTTACCTCCTTCGAATCATTCTTAGATAGCTTATGTCTAGTAGGCATAGGTGTTCCAACTGGTCTAGTGTCTTTCATCCCAAATTTCTTCAGTATCTCTTTTATGTACTTAGAATAAGTAATGTAGATACCATCCTTTATCTGATAAACTTGTAAGCCAACAAAGAATTTGATTTCACCAAACATAGACATCTCAAATTCCTTACTCATAAATTTTCAGAATGCTCTGCATAAGTCATCATATCCAGTGAATAATATGTCATCAACAAATATTTCTACTAATAGTATCTTGTTCTGAGGTCCATCTTTGATGTACAAGCTACTATTGTCATTAGTTCTCTGACATCCAATACTTATCAAGTAACTATGCAGTATTTCATACCAGGCTCTCAAAGCTTGCTTCAGTCCATACAAATATTTGTGCAGTTTGTAAACCATATTCATTTTGTTAGGTTCTACAAAACCTTCAGGTTGCTCAATGTAGACTTCCTCTTCAAGAATTCCATTCAAGAATGCAGATTTTACATCCATTTGATATACATTGAATCCTTTATGTGCAGCATATTCCAGAAGAGTTCTGACTCCTTCAAGTATTGCAATAGGAGAAAAGGGTTCTCCATATTCAATACCCTCTTCTTGAGCATATCATTTACATACTAGTCTGACTTTGTTTTTGGAAACTTCACCTTTCTCATTCATCTTGCTTCTGAAAACCCACTTAGTACCAATCACATTCTTTCATTTTGGTCTAGGTACAAGAGTTCAGGTTTTGTTATTTTCTATCTTCTCAATTTCTTCACTCATTGCTTCAACCCAGTTCTCATCATTCAATGCATCTTTAACAGTTCTAGGTTCAATTTCACTAAATAAACATGTACCTTTTATCTTGCTCCTTGTCATTACACCTTCTGTCTTATCTCTAATTATTTTTTTAGGTGCATGATGCCTTCTAACATATTTAGAAAGTACAAGATCCTTCCTCTTTGATTCTGGGCTTGCTCCACTATGTTCTGTTAGAAACACTGAGAGGGGGGGGGGGGGGGGAAACAGTGTNGGGGGGGGTGAAACAGTGTTTGTCTATTTATCTTAATTTCAAAAATTTGAAACTTAAATCAAATGGATAACAATTGAAGCATAACACAATAACACATAACACAAGATATGATTACAGGGAAACCTTGATTAGAGAGAAACCCTGGTGGGAATTAGTACCCACAAATGATTGTACTAGTCTAATGAACTTGTTAGAGTTCCTTTGCCTTGTTAGGAGCAGTCTTTATAATGAAAGTACAATGACCCTATTAGGAGTCTTTACAAAACCCTATTAAAGGCGGTTGGCTCACTGTTAGAGCTCACTGCTCAATAGGATGAAGGCTACAACCTTCAGATAATAGATATACACTATATCAAAGAGATGAACTGTTGTTCTGACACTGTTGTCTGATCAGTTCCGTTTATGCTTTGATACTTTAATCTCTTGAAGAATTCTAATTCATACTGATTTTCTTATATTTCTCTTTTGAATATCTTCTCTGCTTATTTTCAATTCACACACTTAATACAAAAGTGCATGTTTAGTATATATACATGCCTGAATAGACGCGACCAAAAACAAGACCTTAGTCGGCCCCAAAAGAACATACACAAAGCTTCCAAAAAAATTGTCTTAAGCGTGTTTACATGAGTGTTAAAGACATATTTACAAACATATTACAATAGGCACATGGCCATTACAAAATAAAATATTATACGCTAATCCAAAATCTGAAGTCGGCTTCATACTCTATTTTCTGAACTGCTAGTGGCTCTTGAACTTCCTGTAACTTCTCTGTACTATCATACCGTACCATGCGTGTATAGACTAAGCTTAATTACATGTCATAAAGCTTAAGTATGGAGGCGCATAGTCTGACTCGAGCGTACACACGTGCGCTGGTGCTCTGATCAACTGCATATCTCTGTACTGCTCTGTTTTCTATACTTAGTCAATTTTGATCTTCAAAGTTTACTATCAAAAATTCATATGACTTTGTTGCCATAATGACAACACAAAATAAGTCATATACACCCTGAGTGTCAACTTGCCAAAAATCTCCCCCTTTTTCATTAATGGCAACAAAGGAATGTGGCCAAGTTGCTTAAACTTTGACTTAACAACAAAAAACTGTATATCATAACTTTGGCTATATATATAATATTCCTTATATACATACACTACTCCCCCTTTGACATTAATGACAAAGGTGTCAAAATTTGTAAGTCTCTAGGTACTTACTCAGAGTACAAATCTGGATACACAATCTGAAGAGTCTTGATCTGTTGCTGCCAAAATGCCTTGAGTGCATCAACAGTCTGAAGATGGGCACATAAGGCATATGTGAGCTTCTCCATTTTTGTTAGATCCATGCAGGGACCTTGATCATATGTGACAATTGTTGCATCTATATGTTTTATGTTCTCATTCAAGACAACTAAGTAGGGCGCAAGTGCATTTCTTAGTTGTGTTTGCCTGGTCCTTATCTTGTTGATCTCTACCTTGGCCTTTTCAATCTTATCTATCTGACCTTGATAGATGTTGTTGCAGATGTTGATGTCTTGGGAGGATGTTTCAACTGATTTCTTGATGTTTTCAACCAAGATGTCTGCTTCTTCAATCTTCTTGATGTGCTCAGAAGTGAACTTTCCTCTATCCATACACTTTTCTAACACCTTCCTGCCTATTGCTGCTAACTCTTTCAGAATTGTTTGACCAATCTTCAAGGAGTTGAGATCTAGTGAGAAGTTCTTGATCAGTTCATCTAATCTTCCCTTTTTGTACTTATCCTCTGCAATTTTAGTAGCCGAATCTACTAAGCTTGTGAAGTTTGCTTTGAAGCAAGTCAATATGTTGTCAACATCTTCCACTGAATGGATATTTGCCAATTTCTTATCTGCTGGTACTAAGTCGTTCAAAATGTTCACTAACTATAGAAAGAGAAGGTTTCTCATAACTTGTTTCTCTTTGGCTTAATCCATGGCTAATACACTAATTTTAATCAGGTCTTCTTCTCCCCAAGCATCTAGGTTTTCTAAGTCAGGGGTCAAGCTTGACAACAATGATCCTGATGGTTTGCTAGATGGAGTGAATATAGAATTTTGACTAACATCCATGCATTCAACTTTCACTGGGATCTCCATAGAGGGTGGTTCATTAGGTTCATCCTTTCTCTCTTCATCTTGACCTGTTGTTTCTCTAGTAGGAACTTGTTCTTGTTGTAAAGAAGTGTTATCAGTGCATATCGTCTCAGTTTCTTCAGTACTTACAAATTCTTCCTCAAACTTATTTAAATCATTTTATGAGGCTGACATGGTGATCTCAACATCATTTATCACAATGGTTTCATCTGATTCCTTGACTGTATCAGAGGGTGATGTAACTTTGGGCGTTGAATCCTATGGACCTGCCATAGGAACATTTGGAATCACTGGTTCTTTATCCTGTTTGAGAGGGACTAGAGTCACTTTAGCTGTAGGAACCATTGATGGATACATGTGTCTATCCAAAAATACTTGCTCAAATGCTCTTTCAGTCTCTTTTCCAACCAACTCATACTCTTTGTTCATAATGTGAAGAGTTCTTGTTTTGGTTCTTAGATGAGGTTTTACCAAATCTAAAAGAATTGTTTTCTCATCATGTGAGAAAATAGGGAGAAGACTGTCTAATGTTTCTTCTCTAATCCTCATATCTTCCTCTACTGCTTGTCTTTTTAATAGATCTAGTATGTTCCATACTTTGTATGGTATGATTGTCTTGAGTTCCAATACTAACCTTTTAAACATGATCATGTGAGAGATAATCATAGAATGTATTTCTGATTTATCTATCTCTTGGTACTTGTCATGAACATTTGAAATCGAGTCAAGTCTTCTTCATTAATGATTTTGTTCCTTAAGACTTCAAGACTAGGTCTGAATCCTACCTCAGGAGGGGCTTGAGTATTCTTAACTTTACTTTGTGTTGTCCTTGAGGATGGGTGACTTGTGGGAACTTGTTTCCTTCTTCTGGTCAGTTTGCTTGGTACCGAAGGTGGAGAGGATTCCAAGTCAATAGTAGTTGAAGGCGCAGATGTACCTTCATTAGATTTCTTCTTCTTCTTCTTGTGGATATCATCTGATTTCTCTATCTTGACTTATGTAGGTGTTTGTTTAAGCTCTCTTTCAATTTTAGCTTCCCTAGCTTTATCTAGGTCTTCTTGTGTGACCCCATGAACCTTTAGGATGTTAGATGTAATCCTTGATGCCTTTCTTTTATTATCTGCACTGTATAAGACATAATCAACTTGATTTGTCTTCTCTCTGTAGGTGCCCCATCTTGGCTCTTTTGGATCTTTAGGCGCAGACAAAAGAACTTGTGCATATCCTTTTAAAACATGTTCTTCTACTTCATAACCAAGTGGATGAATTCATTTGGTTCTTGTCTCAACTGATTCCATGCAAGTACAATCAGTTTCCACCATGAAGCATATGGTGTCCTTGTATTTCTCAACTATCTTCTCTAGTATTCTGAACCTCAACTGCATCTTGATCATGAATGTTTTGATCTCCATGTCCATAGAATCCTTTACACTACTTTCAGATGTAGCCTTTAATGAAATTTGTGACATAGTATGTTTTCTCCTGTCTAGGTAAAGATTAGAGACTTTACCAACAATGTGGAAGTATAGGTAGATAATCAAGGAGCCAAATCTGAATATTTTTCTCTTGTCATGTTTGATATCTCTAATGTTCTCAATCAGTTGTGCATGCAATATCTCACAAAGATTATATTGTGTGTTATCTCTTGTCATCCTTATTGTTGCTAGAATAGTAGCTGCAGACACACTATATAGTCTTCTTGTGTGCTGAAACTTGTAACTAAGTATCATGGTGAGGATTTTGATGTCTTCTTCCATAATGGGATCAACAGTCATCCTGCGCCTATCACTTCTAGATAAGCATGCCTGCTCAACCTGTTTCTTTACATCCTTTCCAGTAGGAAGAACAGGTCCAACCTTTGAGAGTCTAATCATCTCATGAATGAGGTTAGCAGTAATGCAGATAGGAACTTCACCAATCCAATACAGATCATCATGTATCCTACTAAGTAGAATTTTAACCCATTCTGGTTCATAAAACTCATGCGCATTTGTATACTCAAAGATAGGGTTATCAGTGAGATGCGCGTATTCATCCTTGAATGAATAATCTAGTTTTATTATTGATTCCATGAGAGTTGTTATGCTATTGTCACCAACAAACTCCTTCTTACAATAGATGTAAGCGCAAATGTCCTCTACATGCATGACTCCTAGCGAAGTCTTGGAGAATTCCCCTTCTACATCATCTAGCACAGACTTGAATGGATGCTTCTTAAACACATATCTCTTTTTCTCAGAGATGTCAAACATTGTAGGAGTAGCCATTACTTACTTGTAACTTGCTTAAGTAGGGTTTCACGAGATTTTGAAATGACGTGTCCACTAGGGTTTTTTTTCAACTTCAATTTGTCCTGCTAACCAACCAACGATTTATCATTCAACACTTTGATACTAACTGCTGCTGCACTCTCTGAATGCTCAATCTCGAATGAAAAGTGAGGATAAAAGATCTTTTACTGACTTATATAAAAGGTTATTGCATTTAATGCTTGTTTTCATAACACCTTTGTTATTTTCAAAGTACAAGATATGCGTCTATGCATACTTCCTCATTTCGTCATCAGTTACATGAATCCATAGGCGCATACTCAGAGGTGAGTATACTAGCCATGCAACGGTTTAGAGCTAGAATAGCTCCCCCTAAGACCATGAGGTTTAGCTAACCAAAAGTAGAAGTTGTGTCCATTGTGGATGCATCTACTACCTTGTTAAGATCATCATCTTTCTTTACTTCAACCCGTATTTTACCTGAATCTTCTGTAGCTTTTACAAACTTGACTTCACCAGATTCTTCAAATAATGACTCTTTAGGCTTTTCTTGTTTTTGAGTTCTTAACCTGCAAAACCTTGAGCTATGTCCTGCTTTGTTACATGAGTGACAAATGATTGGAGGTCTATTGATATTTTTTATCATGCTGCACTGCTTGGTTGTGTGTCCATTATAATTACATATCTGACATCTAATGTTCTGATAGTTTCTCTGAGGTTGATTTCTCTGATTGTATTGATTCATATTTCTTTGATTCTGTTGTGATTGATTTCTTTGACTTGTTCTGCAATGAATGACCCTATGACCAAATTTATTACAGGAATAACAATACCCATTGAAAGGTCTTACCTCTTTACAATCTCTTTCCAAGTGTCCATGCTTGTTACAAGCATAACAAGTTCGGTTAATTAGCTTGTGTTCATCTTTAAGAGGTTGTGTATTACCCTCTGCTAGATTCTCAATTTTCATTGCTTCTGTGGATTCTTCTTGTGTTTTCTTTCTTTCTTGCATTGCATTGATTTCAATTTGAGCTATACTATATCCAACACCAGTAGTATCACCTCTTAGCTTCTGTACATAAAGTTGTGATTGAATTAGATCAGAACTTGTGTGTAGTTTCTCAATTTTATCTTTTGCTTATGTTAGTTCAAATTCTATCTTTTTCTTGATGTTTTCCAACTCCAAGATCTTCATATTTGCTTGCATAAGTTCTTCATATAAGTGTTTACTTTCTTTGGTCTTTTCTTCAATAGAAGTTAAGCTATTAGTAAGTTGTTCATTCAGATCTTCAATCTTGTCTTTTAGAGACATGTTTTCTTCATTCAACTTTTTGACTATTTTTCCCAAATCATTTGTAGAGCAATCTTTCAGATCTTTCCTTAATTTTTTGATAAGCATTTGGGAGCCATCAACTTTTAGTTTAAGTTCTTCATTTTCTTTTTCAGATCTATCAAGATCATCAAGGGCTGCTT
>MU227827.1:354562-398562 GCA_018584345.1 Thuja plicata | reverse complement strand
GTTTGGTTCTAGCATTCAAGCCATCTTGCGATCACACACACACATTTCAATTATCAAATTCTCGACGCTTCTCAAGTCATAGACGCTGCCCCGCCAATACTGAGCATCAAGAACAACATTTTGGAAGAAGTAGAGAGAAACAATAGAAGCTTCAAGCATCGCGGGGTTTGCATTTATTTGTCTTCCTTTCTCTTTCTTGTACATTTTATTGCTCACGTTATTGTTATTAGTTTAGTAGTCATTGTATACTTGATTTGCATTCATTTGTGAACCTTTCCTACTAACCCTCGCCTTTGGAAATCTGTGGGGACCGGAGAGAGAGACGTACATCTATACTTAGCCAATTTTGATTTTCAAAGTTTACTGTCAAAACTTCATATGACTTTGTTGCCATAATGACAACAAAAAATAAGTCATATACACCCTGAGTGTCAACTTGCCAACATGTTCACCATGCTCAAATATTATGTCATGTTCTTCTGTTTGATACTCGGGTTCCACTGTCTGAGACTCTGGTGTATTTGTCTGTAACTCGGGTACCTCTGTCTGCGACTCAGTTTCTTCAGTCTAAGACTCGGTTCCCTATGTTTGTGACTCAGTTTCTTCAGTTAGCATCACTGGTTGCACAGGTTGCAACAAAGTTTGTGTAGATGAATTCAGTGGTTGACATGCTTGTTGTCCAAGCACCATTGCCTATGTCTTAGGTATAGAATCAGGTTCATAATACACAAAGTTTATGTAGTCTTCAGGCTCTTTACTGCTATGTTCTTCATTTTTCTGTGCAAACTCATTGACCTTTACATGCACACTTTCTATGACTTTATGAGTATTAAGATTTAAACATTTATATGCTTTGACTTTGCTGGAGTAGCCTAGGAATATACCTTCATCACTTTTTACATCAAATTTTCCATTTCTTATTTCCTTCAAGATATAGCATCTACTTCCAAATACTTTGAAATAACAAACATTAGGTTTATAGCCATACCATAATTCAAAAGGTGTCTTCTCAGTACCTTTCTTCAGTTGAACCTGATTCAAGGTGTGAATTGCAGTGCTAATGGCTTCCTTCCAGTATTTGGTAGCAACATCTTTCTCAATCAAGGTTCTTGCACAATCCATAATGGATTTGTTCCTTCTTTCTGCTATACCATTCTACTGTGGTGTACCTGGGGCAGATACCTATCTTTTGATTCCTCTTTCATTGGATAACTCATTGAATTCATTAGAAATGAACTCCCCTCCTCTGTTAGATCTTAAGCAGTTAAGTTTCTTTAATGTTTCTTTTTCAACTCTGGCTAGGTACCATTTGAACTTCTGAAAGGCTTCTGATTTTTCCTTGAGAAACATAACAGTCATCATTCTGGAATGATCATCAACAAATAGAATGAAGTACTTCTCAACTATGTAACTTGTTCCAATTGGTCCACATAAGTCAGTATGCACCAATTCCAAGACTTCTTCTGTATTGTAGTTCTTGCTCTTGAAGCTTGTTTTTCCCATCTTCCCAATTTGACATTGTTTGCATATTGCTAGTTTAGGTTTCTTCAGAACAGGAATACTTCTTACTCTTTTGTTCTTACTTATGTTGATCAGGTTGTCAAAGTTCACATGACACAACCTTTTATGTCATAACCAAATTTCTTCTACTTGTGCAATAAAGCATGAACTTTCATTGAGATCAAGATAAAATAGATTACCTTTTGTTTGCCTACCAGTTCCAACTAGGTTTCCTCTACCATCCAGGAGCTTGGCCTTACCATTCATGAATTCTACCTTGAAACCAATGTTGTTCAGCTGTGCCACACTTAGTAGTTTACACCTTAGTCCTTCAACCCAATAGGCATTATCACATTTGATTCCTTTAGTAAGAGTAATACAACCTTTACCTTTTACATAGTAGGGTTCATCATTCCCAAAACTAACACTCCCACCATCATAGTGTTCAAGATGTTCAAATTTGGTTTTATCACAAGTCATGTGGTGAGAACAACCACTATCATTTATCTAGGTGTCATTCCTTCTAATATGAGAATATAGTGTTGTCTTTTCATTGTCTTCACTATTTGACTCATCCTTAATAGCAATGTAAACCATTTCATCTTCATCTTCATCACTATCAGAATCTTTAGCAATATAACAAGATTTCTTACCTTTGTCCTTGTAATTTTTTTAGCTTTTGTAATCTTTCTTGCCTTTATACTTGTTGAACTTTTTCTCACCTTTGTCTTCCTTGTTCGGACATTTAGCAACAATGTGACCAACCTCATCACATGAAAAGAAAATCAATGGTATTCTTCCTGTGTATTGTCCTTTTTCTATTGCAGCTCTCCTTGCAAGTAATGCTTCAATGATTTCTAGATCCTCATCATTAGAATCATCATCACTATCACTGTCAATATGTTTTCCTTTCATCTTTCCAAGTTTTCATTTAGCTATGAATGCCGACTCAAGATTGCTAGGATTAGGAGAATAATTGTCAAAGTTATCCAACTCAAAGGATGATAATCTTCCAATCAATCCATCTAGAGTTATACCATTACTTCATCTCATCTCTTGAATAGCTGAAACTCTAATCACATAGATAGGAAGTAAAGTTCTCAATACCTTGTTAACCACTATTGTGTCTTCAATTACTCCACCGACATCTCTGATGGCACTGACGCTTTTCTTGATTCTTTCACTGTATTTGTAATGTCCTCTCCTTCTTTCATTTTCATCATATCAAATTGACCTCTGAGACTTTCTTCTTTGGCTCTTTTTACATTTGCATCTCCTCCATAGATATCATGTAGTTTGTTCCACATATCAAAGGCAGTAGGGCAGTCCTCAACTTCATCAAATTTGGAATAGCTGAGTGCATAGGCTATATTAATCATCATTATGTTGTGATACTTTATTTCCACCATCTGATCCACAAACATATGTCTCGGTGGTTCCACATACTTGTGATCCAGGAATTGCAAACCAGTATCTCCAATAGTAGATAGATGTAGCCTCATCAGATCTTATCATGCAACAAAGTTGTCCTTGTTGAGCTTAGGGATCTCCCTTCTGTAAGACATCTCTGATCTTTAGCTTAGGCCTTTAAACCTTACCTGTAAGCACTTGAAACTCTGATACCAATTTTTAGAAATTATTTGAGTAACTGAGAGGGGAGGGGTGAACCAGTTACCACAAAAATAAATCCAAGTCCCTTAAATGTCTTAAACAAATCAGTCATTGTTGCTCGGTTAACATAGATATTTCACTGTCACTCGATTAACATAGCATATCTTAAGATATTAACTGTGATTATCTTTAGTAATTAATTGCAGAAACATAAACCATAAAGCAAATGAAATGTACACTAATAACATCAAGATTTAACATGGAAACCCAATATGGTAAAAAACACCAATAGCAACTAGTCACTTTTTTCACTCTTTTGAAGTGAGGCCCGTTAGGAGCCAACCCTATAAGAGGTTACAATAACACACTGTTAGGTGTGACCTGGTTAGAGGATTTAATCACCCTGTAAGGAGTGGCCTTGTGAAAGGTCTTCAAACACTTCAATGTAGAAATGTCACCTTGTTAGAGGATTTACAAAAGACTGTTAAGTCTACTATGTTAAGAGATTTTATCACTGCTACAATTGTTAGAGAGTAACAATGGATTGACTTGTTTTGATAAGAAACTGTTTTTGCTGATTCAGATCTCCGTTCTGGATTAATAACTTGATCCTCACTGATCGGATATTCTATTGCATTCCTCTGCATTCTGTCTTCAATCAGAATCACATATGATTTCGCCTTCACTCTTCATATCACACTTCACATGCAATTCCACATCACCACTATTATCTCACACAATTCAATCCAAACTTGACCTTACATATATATGTTAAGCCTTGTCAAGTCGGCCTTGATATCCTTCTTGATAAATAATAAAACTCATGTTTGTCGACTGCATATAACTAATTATCCATAAAATATAATCCACTGTTAGTTGGCTGACACTAACTGTTTTGCTCGGTCAATACTGAAATCCTTCAACGCCCGACCAACACTGTAATGCTCGAGTGAACTCGGTTAGAACTAAAAAAACACTTTGGGCATCTTCAATGCTCGAGAGATCTCGACAGACACTGACTGTGCTTAGATAGGATTAGACATTTGTGTAAACATCACTATACTTGTATAAACACCAATGACAATACACAATTGAATAATTGTCATCAACATCCACCTTCAATAAATCATAAATATGTAATAATTCAAGAATAGAAATCAAAGGTGAAAAATTATTCCATGAATCTTCCTAGAAACGGGCCTTAGAACCATCTTTCACTAACCAAGATAGACAAGGAAAAATTACCTGCCTACAAGAAGCAATAAAATTCCAAATTTTAGATCCTTTAAGAAAAGATCCGATAGTAAAGATTCTTTCAAGATCCATAGAATCCAAATATTAATCGACACCATTTCAAGGATGGGAACTTATAAATTTTCCATAAAATTTTAGCCCCCAAAGCTCTTTTTTGAAGGTCAATATCTCAAATGCCAGCACCAAGACAATCCTTAGGACAACAAACCATACCCCAGACAATCAATGTGATCTTGTCCTTCTTTGAAACATTTTCAGACCATAAAAAGAAATGAAGAATCCCCTTAAGATTAATTTTAACTTGGGATGACATATTCAAAATCGACATAAGATAAATAGGGACAGCATTCAAAATCAACTTAATCATCAAAAGATTACCTGAAAAAGTAAGCCATTTATGCTTCTAGGACAAAATACGACTAGAAATAGAAGACGAAATTTTATCCCAAAACTGATGTTTCTCTTTACCCTAAAAAAAGGGGATACCTAGATACGTACAAGGGAAAGAGCCCACCTCAAAATCCCGGAAGTTAACCAAGGTCTTACTGAACAAAGGGGGGACATTAACCAATAAAATCTTAGATTTACCTTTATTGACAAGCTGACTGGAAGACAAACAATAATCATCAATCACATTTTTAATAGCCCTACCTTCTCTAATAGATGCATGTCCAAACAACAAAGTATCATCTTCAATCTATTTTTCTAAAAGATCAATCAAATCCGTTGACAAGGCAACCAATTGAGTTCAACTCCCACTCACTCTGAGTTTTACTCTTCAATCACATATAATCAGTCCCACAAATCACAGGATCCTGATTGGAACCTCTAAAATTCTTATAAATAGAGAGCTAATTCTCTTATTTTGGTAACCACATGTGCTTCAAATTCTTATGATGGCACATCGAGCACTCATTTCTAAGAGCCCACATTGCATTAAGAAGGATAACAACAAAGGAGGACATTTGATGGTTTGCATATGATATTATAGAGTTATTTAATTTCTTATTTGTTTATGCATTTCATTGTGTTCATTCCTTTTTTGATTATTTGAGGTTTTGTACTAATCTGTACTAATAGATCTTTGTGTGGTGAGATTTGTGATGTTATTGTAGGTTACTCTTTGAACTTGAAACCCCGATTACAACTATCTTTTTCTTTGTAATATTCTCTTGGAGGATTTCCTTGCATACAAAGATTTTCTTGGCTATCCTTTGCACTAATTTTTCAGGGTGAGTTGACTAGCATAACTCAACTTGCTAGACTATCCAATTCTCCTTTGCACTGATTTCTCTACATGACTCATAGTAAGCTTAACCTTACTAGGCCAACATGGTCATGCCTTTGGCTTTTTTTCATGTGTTGTTCCCTTTGTCTTGTTATTAGATTGATAAGGTCCTAAGTCACTTGGGGGCTTGGTGATCTTTGTGTCTTTAGTACCTTGATGAAATGTTTTCAATGCTATGTTCTACTTTATCGAGGATATGAATGCATACACACGCTCGATAAAGTGGGGGCTACATGTAGCATCCTAAATTGTATCCACATACAATTTCTTGCTCACATGGGCCTCATTTTAGCATTCCTAACCTCTTATGCCTGATCATGCTTGATCTTTCTCATTGTGATTAAAATTTTGGCTTCTTCTCTACATTCTAGACCTTTGAACCTGATTTTGGCCATTATCGAGAGGACTATGTCGCGTTGGGGGCTTAGTCCCAGGACTAGGTACCCCAAGGCAACTTAGTCTTGATAATCATGGCCGAAATTTAATCTAGTGTTGGTTTGCTCCAAAATTTCAAAACCCAAAATGCTAGGGAGAGGTTTAAAAGCAAATTAACCCCCCCTTCCCCACATTTGAACATGAAGGAGGTGATTCATCAATTCAATCAAGCACTCAAGTTTGCAAGCCAAGTCATCAAGAGAAAGTAATAAAGCATCCAAGGCATTGAAGATGAAGAGTAATTTTTAGATCTATACCATTCATAATGACATCCATGATCAGCTCTTCCTAAAGTCAACTCTACAAAGTCAACATCAACATCTTCATGAGGAATTCAACACAAAGAAGGCCTATGAAGGTACAAACATTTATTTTTCAAATCTAGCCTTTGCTACATGAAAACACACTTTTATTTCCAATTCAATCTATTTCAATTTCAAAGTTAATTCCTAAACTAGGGTTTGACCTAGGCAAATCCCCATCAACCCAACAAAAGTTGTTCTTTTTGTGTGTAGGTGGTATGTTACAGATGCACGATTTAGGTTTGGATTGAGCATTAGACCACCTATAGAACCCCATTTCATAATTACAAAATCATTTTTTTACTCCCAATAGAGGACCATTGAATCCATTTTGTGCTCCAACAATCTTGAACCTAGTGGATCATTTTCCTTCCAATGTAAAAAGTGAAATAAGCCTAAGATTCCTAGTTTGCATGCATATACTAGTGAACTCTATTTCATCACATTACAATGAGGTAGCTATCTCTCGAATCTTTCTCTATCTTTGCCAAATTCTATACATAACATGTTTACTCAGTTCATAGGGATAGCCCTACTATTTTCAAGGGTGAATAGTAAGGGCTACCCCTATGCCTACCAACAAAATAGAAAGAGGGGGGTGGACATGTTACGTAAATAATTTGGTCAGGAGGGTCAAAGGAATTAATGAATAGTAAGGGTATCCCTACTCCTATTGCTACCCCTACCCGACCTTTATCCCTACTATTGGTTACAAGTAAGGGACCTACTCTTATAAAGGGTGAATAGTATGCACTACCCCTACCCCTACTACTTTAAGGGGCCAACTATAGGGGAACTATTATTCTTGTTGACCAAGAATTGATTATCATAGTCTTATGAATCATCCAAGTAGTTCTCAAAGCGAGCATCTAAATTGTTGTCAAAATGAACAATCGTAGTAGGGCCATCTTCTTAAGGGAATATTAGAATCATGAATTACTTGTATAGCTAGTGAATTATGACAGGGAAGAATAGAAAACAAAAACGTTACAGATCATTCAAATTTTAAAATTATGAAAATTAGTAGTATGTCAACTATGAAAATGAACTCCTAATTAAATATTCAAGTATGTGTAGGCTAGGTGAAGGTGAGAATCACATAATAAAGAAAAAACCCTATGAGAAAAGATATATAAATAAGAGGGAAATGAATAGGAACCTAAACCTTAATAAGATATTAAAAATCACATAGCAATAAAAAGGTAAAATTTTGAAACCCTAAAAGACAATGAGGGTATAAATCTTAAAGCCAAACTCAAGGTCACCAAAATATAAAAGGAATAATAGATTTTCCCAAATGTGTTATCCAAGTTTATAAGTTAAATGATATCAATGAACACAAAAACTAAATAACAAAATGATATACAGTATCCAAATAACAAATACTAATTTTAAAAATGAAATCTGAATGAAGAATGAGTTTAGCTTTTAGAATTGTAATGAAGAATAAGCTTTGATGTTTCCAAAAACTTAGTTCCCTTGATTAGAATAATAGGTGTGCTTGATCTGCTAGCTATTTGAAACTTTATACAAACCTAAGATTCTCTATGGGTCAATTTGATAGTTCTAGGTCAATTTCATGTTATGTAGGTTCAACTTCTAAGGCGTCGCCCCCATTTGGCATGGTGCAAACTTTTGTGATCTAATTCCTAGTGATTATTGTTCTATGTTGGTGCTTAAGGACTACCATTATTTTGCAATGCACTGGAAAGATTCTTGAATTAGGAGGGTTAGTGTTCTACTAATTCAATTCAACTCCCTAGAATTATTGGTTGTATGGTCTCATTGAGCGTTGATAGATAGCAAGTATGCAAATGATCCAAAATACAAATTTTGATGCAAATATAATTCGTTTAGATTACCAAATTGAAAGGTTCATATTGAATGCTCTTTGATGTTGTAAGATTGTGAATGATTATTGGACTTTGATTAACATTCAAATAAATGTTTTTGAATACCAAGATAATAAATAGTTGCACAAACATGTATCAAGTTAATTCCAAATAGCTAGAGGAAATAATAGGAATTAATCTTTTGAATTCTAACATTTGAAGTTTGGGATAGATTTGCATCACATTGGATTGTTCCAACATATCACGTATATCACCTTAGATAAGGAATCTCAAATCTCAATATTAGGGATGGGCATGTTAAAGTGGAGGTCCTTAATGAGACAAACATGTGAGGATATGTGCCAATATGGTCACGATAAGATTAAATGTTGACAAGTAGGAGATATTTTCTACAAGTCAAATTGTGACATTGCTATCAGGATTCAACTATGTAAATTTTTGAGTCAAACTCATTGACCCATGTTTCATGAGTATTAGTTCGCAAGAACCCATCTCTCATGAAAATGAATGGAACACTTAGCACTCATTACATCTAGGTGATGCTCACAGAGGTGAAGCATCGAGACTTCCCGAGAGGTCACCCTTCCCAGTACTACTTCGGCTCGAGCGCGCTTAACTACGAAGTTTCCTCCATGGTTAAGCCCACTATGCTTGCAATCCCATTTGCAAAACTTTCAGTAAGTGTTGTGCCTTATTAACCACTCATTAGAAAGCCCCTTAAGCTCAACAATTGATAAGTAGGAGATATTTTCCATAGCAAGTCAAATTGTGATATAGCTATCAGGACTCAACTATGTAGGTTTTAAACTCATTGACCCATGTTTCATGAGTAATAGTTCACAAGAACCTATCTCTCATGAGAATGATTGGAACACTTAGCACTCATTGCATCTAGGTGATGCTCACATAGATCAACCACTAGGACTTCACGGGAGGTCACCCATCCCATTACTACTCCAACTTGAGTGCGCTTAACTACAAAGTTTCCTCCATGGTTAAGTCCACTCTTTTTGCAACGCCATTTGAAAAACCTTCAACAAGTGTTGTGCCTTATGAACCATTCATTAGAAAGTCCCTTAAGCTCATCAATTGATAAGTAGGAGATATATTCCACAACAAGTCAAATTGTGATATTGCTATCAGGATTCAATTGTGTAGATTTTTTGAGTCAAACTCATTGACCCATGTTTCATGAGTAGTAGCTCACAAGAACACATCTCTCACGAGAATGAATGGAACACTTAGCACTCGTCGCATCTAGGTGATGATCACAAAGGTGAAGCACCGGGACTTCCTGGGAGGTCACTGATCCTATTACTACTCCATCTTGAGCGCGCTTAACTACGGAGTTTCCTCCATGGCTAAGCCCACTCTACTTGCAACATAAGGCACAACACTTGCTGAAGGTTGTGCAAAGGGGTTGCAAGTAGAGTGGGCTTAACCATGGAGGAAACTCATAAAGCAGAACACTTGCTGAAGGTTTTGAAAATGGGGTTGTAAGTAGAGTGGGCTTAACCATGGAAAAAACTTCGTAGTTAAGTGTGCTTGAGCTGGAATAGTATTGGGATGGGTGACCTCCCGGGAAATGAGCATCACCTAGATGAAATGAGTGTTAAGTGTTCCATTCATTCTCATGAGAGATGACTTCTTGTGAACTACTACTCATGAAACATGGGTCAATGAGTTTGATTGAAAAATCTACACAGTTGAATCCTGATAGCAATATCACAATTTGACTTGCTGTGCAAAATATCTCTTATTTATCAATTGATGAGCTTAAGGGGCTTTCTAATGAATAGTTCATAAGGCACAACACTCGCTAAATGTTTTGCAAATGAGGTTACAAGCATAATGAGCTTAACCATGGAGGAAAATCCATAGTTAAGCGTGCTCAAGTTGGAGTAGTACTGGGATGGGTGACCTCCTGGGAAGTCCTGGTGCTTCTCCTTTGCGACATCACCTGGATACAATGAGTGCTAAGTGTTCCCTTCATTTTTTATGAGATATGGGTTCTTGTGAACTACTATTTATAAAACATGGGTCAATGAGTTTGACTAAAAAATATACACAGTTGAATCCTAATAGAAATATCACAATTTGACTTGCTGTGGAAAATATCTTCTACTTAGCAATTGATGAGATTAAGGGGCTTTCTAATGAATGGTTCATAAGGCACAACACTTGCTGAAGGTTTTGCAAATGGGGTTGCAAGTAGAGTGAGCTTAACCATAGAGTAAACTGCGTAGTTAACCGCACTCGAGCTGGAGTAGTACTGGGATGGGTGACCTCTCAGGAAGTCTCAATGCTTTACCTCTGTGAGCATCACCTAGATGTAATGAGTGCTAAGTGTTCCATTCATTCTCATGAGAGATGGGTTCTTGTGAACTACTTACTACTCATGAAATATGGGTCAATGAGTTTGACTAAAAAATCTACACAGTTGAATCCTGATAGCAATATCACAATTTGACTTGCAGTGCAAAATATCTCTTATTTATCAATTGATGAGCTTAAGGGACTTTCTAATGAATGGTTCATAAGGCACAACACTTACTAAAGGTTTTGCAAATGGGGTTACAAGCAGAATGGGCTTAACCATGGAGGAAAATCCATAGTTAAGTGTGCTCAAGTTGGAGTAGTACTGGGATGGGTGACCTCCTGGGAAGTCCCGGTGCTTCACCTCTGCGAGCATCACCTAGATGCAATGAGTGCTAAGTGTTCCATTCATTCTCATGAGATATGGGTTCTTGTGAACTACTATTCATAAAACATGGGTCAATGAGTTTGACTAAAAAATCTACATAGTTGAATCTTGATAGCAATATCACAATTTGACTTGTTGTGGAAAATATCTTCTACTTATCTATTGATGAGCTTAAGGGGCTTTCTAATGAATGGTTCATAAGGCACAACATTTGCTGAAGGTTTTGCAAATGGGGTTGCAAGTAGAGTGGGCTTAACCACAAAGGGAACTGCATAGCTGAAGCTGGAGTAATACTGAGATGGGTGACTTCCTGGGAAGTCTCGGTGCTTCACCTCTGTGAGCATCACCTAGACGCAATGAGTGCTAAGTGTTCCATTCATTCTCATGAGAGATGGATTTTTGTGAACTACTACTCATGAAACATGTGTCAATGAGTTTGACTAGAAAATCTACACAGTTGAATCCTGATAGCAATATCACAATTTGACTTGCTGTGGAAAATATATCCTACTTATCAATTGATGAGCTTAAGGGACTTTCCAATGAATGGTTCATATGGCACAACACTTGTTGAAGGTTTTGCAAATGGGGTTACAAGCAGAGTGGGCTTAGCCATGGAGGAAAATTTATAGTTAAGCGTGCTCGAGCTGAAGTAGTACTGGGATGGGTGACCTCCCAAGAAGTCTCGGTGCTTCACCTCTGTGAGCATCACCTAGATGCAATGAGTGCTAAGTGTTCCATTCATTCTCACAAGAGATTGGTTCTTGTGAACTATTTAATCATGAAACATGGTTCAATGAGTTTGACTAAAAAATCTACACAGTTGAATCCTGATAGCAATATCACAATTTAACTTGATGTGGAAAATATCTCCTACTTATCAATTGATGAGCTTAAGGGGCTTTCTAATGAATGGTTCATAAGGCACAACACTTGCTGAAGGTTTTGCAAATGAGGTTACAGCAAAGTGATCTTGACCATGGAGGAAACTTCGTAGTTAAGCGCGCTCGAGCTTGAGTAGTACTGGGATGGGTGACCTCCGGGAAGTCTCAATCCTTCACCTCGGTGAGCATCACCTAGATGTAATGAGTGTTAAGTGTTCCATTCATTCTCATGAGAGATGGGTTCTTGTGAGCTACTATTCATGAATCATAGGTGAACGGGTTTGGCTAAAAAATCTACATAGTTGAATCCTGATAGCAATATCACAGTTTGACTTGTTGTGAAAAATATCTCCTACTTATCAATTGTTGAGCTTAAGGGGCTTTCTAATGAATGATTCATAAGGCATAACACTTGTTGAAGGTTTTGCAAATGGGGTTGCAAGCAGAGTGGGCTTAACCATGGAGGAAACTCCATAGTTAATTGTGCTTGAGCCAGAGTAGTACTGAGATGGGTGACCTCCCGGGAAGTCTTGGTGCTTCATCTTTGTGAGTATCACTTAGATGCAATGAGTGCTAAGTGTTCCATTCATTCTCGTGAGAGATGGGTTCTTGTGAACTACTACTCATGAAACATGAGTCAAACTACATAGTTGAATCCTAATAGCAATATCACAATTTGACTTGTTATTGAAAATATCTCCTACTAATCAATTGATGAGCTTAAGGGGCTTTCTAATGAATGGTTCATAAGGCACAACACTTGCTGAAGGTTTTGCAAACAGAGTTGCAAACAAAGTGGGCTTAACCATGTAGGAAACTTCGTAGTTAAGCGCATTCGAGTTGGAGTAGTACTAGGATGGGTGACCTCTCAGGAAGTCTTGGTGCTTCACCTCTGTGAGCATCACTTAGATGCAATGAGTGCTAAGTGTTCCATTCATTCTCATGAGAGATGGGTTCTTGTGATTGAAACATGGGTCAATTAGTTTGACTAAAAAATCTACACAGTTGAATATTGATAGCAAATCACAATTTGACTTATTGTGGAAAATATCTCCTACTTATCAATTTATGAGCTTAAGTGGATTTCTAATGAATGTTTCATAAGGTACAATACTTGCTGAAGGTTTTGCAAATGGGGTTGCAAGCAGAGCGAGCTTAACCATGGATGAAACTTTGTGGTTAAGCGCGCTGGAGCTGGAGTAGTACTGGGATGGGTGACCTCCCGAGTAGTCACGATACTTCACCTCTGTGAACATCACCTAAATACAATAAGTGCTAAGTGTTCCATTCATTCTCATGATAGATGGGTTCTTGTGAACGACTACTCATGAAACATGGGTTAATGAGTTTGACTAAAAAATCTACACAATTGAATCCTGATATCAATATCACAATATGTATAAAAATATGTGTAGGTAACAATAAATGAGGATAGATAGAGATTAGAAAATAACCAAACTTAACACAACAATATGTCACATGTCATTTTGTAAGCATATTAAGACACTCTCAAAACAATCTTAAAACAAAATAAAAATTGATTAGGTATGCAAATTTTATAATTGCAAATTGATTCTCTCATTTAATTTATTAGCTTAATAGATAAGAATGTTTTATTTGTACAATTGGAAATTGGAAATTGGAAATTGGAATTGATTTTTATTATTAATAATTCACAAAAACCATTTATTAATGATTGTTAGAAACACAGATTTTGAAAAGGCGGCTTGATTGATAGAATCTCGTATTTCCAAAAGGATGACTTTATTGGTGGAATTCCATATTTCACAAAGGGTGACTTGATTGGTGGAATTCCAGATTTCAAAAAAGGGTGACTTGGCCAAACACATAAACATCCTTATTATTGCATTGTTCGAAGAGTAAAACATGAGGATGATTTTAAAAAAACCAACAAATAGGATAGAAGCAATAGATATAATTGTCTTAGGTTGGGGTCCCATGGAGGGGGGATTCCTTAAAATGCGGTCCCATGAATTTTATAGTTTGTTTCAGCTTAAAAAATTTAGCTCCTAAATTTATGGACGTTGTGGTCCCATGAATTTTAGAGTGAAGATCACCTTAAGATTTTAAATTTATGGTGTCATTATTTTATTACTATCATAATTAAATTTTTAAATTTATAATATGCTTTATTGTAATTTGCATCTTTCTAATTTTTTTTGGTAGGATTCATTTAGTTTTGGTGGGAAAATGATGAGCAGATTGTTGACGACATACGACAAATCACCTGCTCAAATTGAAAGGGCTAAAAACTCAAAGCTCCTATTTTGTAGGAAAAGATTCCCAAAAAACCTTTGGCCTCCCAAAAATTTTATCATGGGACCTCCAACTCTACAAAAATAGAGCCCAAATCCCCCATGGGACACCCTTGCCTTACCTTAGGAGGTAGACCTCTTTGTTATTTGTTAATCTGATTTTTAAAAATGCCCACCGATTCTCTCTCACAGCTTATTAGGAGTTAGAAAAAACATAATACTATAGATACACAAAACTTTCCAATGCAGATCTATAAAGACTAGGTATAACCACAGGTCCCCATGGGGCTGCTTAAGTGCAATTTGTGCTTAAAATTAAGCAGTTGCGGTGCCCCCGTACCATTTTTCAGAGGAAAATCCCCATGGGGCTGCTTAAATGCAATTTGTGCTTAAAATTAAACAGTTGCGGTGTCCCGTATCATTTTTAAATCAGAGGAAAAAGATAATTTGGAATCTATCCCTACTTTAGTGGAGCAGGCCACTTCTTAAAAATTAAAAACAAGCATTGAAAAAAAGGCGGGGTTGAAATAAGCATAGGCTGCTTATTGACAAAAATGACACATGGCTCCACAAATCATTTTCCCTCTTTTTTATATCTTCTAATTTTTCTCAAAAAACTTATCTACAAAATTTATTATTAAGATTTTATTTAAACATTCTATTTTGTATGTCTCCTAAAAAAAATAAGGAACAAAATTCATTTACCATGGGGCCACCAGCTCCACAAATTGCTGCTAAACATGTTGAGCAGCAGCTGCTAGCTAAAATAAGCTTAGCAGCCACAGGGGGACCTGCACTAAGCTCCTTGCAAAATCAGAGTTTCTAAGCCGTGCTTGTCCAGAAAGTGTACAAGGAGATAACGCTATGTAATGCCACTAGTATTCTATGATCCAAATACTAATAAAACCAGGAAAATATTTAGTTACAGGCTCCGTGCAATGCCTAAATCATAGTTCAGAAACAAAACATGTCCAGAAAGTGTGTGAGAAGAAAAGTAACCATGGAATGCTACTATTATTCTCCAATCCAAATGGTTTCCAAATGGCCTTAATCGTAGATTATGGAAAGAAGAGGAGCCTTCCTTCGTGGATCTCTAGGGGTGACATTTTAAAATACATACTGAGGATACAGAGCTCATAACTGTATTTTTTTCCCAACTGTTGAATGGACTCCTACGAGGATCAAGTTCGTTTGACAAAACATCCCACACAAGAGGATGTGTTTAAGGAAATTTAAAGATTACTTAAAAATACGGTGGCAAATCTAGTCAGAATAACGGTGAAATCCATTCCTGTCATATCGATTGGAAGAACCTCAAAGTAAGTTGTGAAGACTTATAATTTACGGGGTAAAAGTTCCTAAGCAAAGGGGCATCCACAAGATGCAAAAGGAATATGCATCTCTCTGAACCCCCGAAAAGGAATAGGAACTACAATACCAAAACAAGCTGCAAAAATTTTTTCATCAAGAAGAGAGGTTTACTGCGAAAAAAATAATGCTAGAGAAAAAGTAGGGGAACCAATGTTCAATAAGAACTCTCAGTGTACAAGTGATCCGGAACAGAGTCCCAACTCAAGGCTATCTTGTGAAAATGACAATTTGCAGTGCCCGGTAATTGCTCTCTATTTGGATGAAGAAAGAAGAACCAACTATGTGCTCCTTTAACTGATGATCCATTACCAGAAATGCTTGGGCTGAAACAGGCAAGCATATTGTATAAGAGAGTATATGATGGAAGTGGTGCAATTCCATAACCCTTTCCTTCAGAGGAAAATTGGTAATTAAAAGGAAATCTGAAATATTTGAAATCAAGTCTTTCAAGCTTCGCTTAGTGATTTATCTATTGACAAGGAATGTGGTATAACTTTAGCAGAATACCAGATATCCTAAACAAAGACGAAGCAGTGCTGAAGTTTCCATTAGAGATGACCTCATTGCAGATATTTGCAATAACAAAGGAATATAGACTAATCACAAGCTAAACAATTCCATTTCAGGAAAATCAATTGGGATATAGGAAAAGCCCGAACCATGTTTTCTAATGAAAGGCAGAATATAAACTACTCCCAAGTTTGAAATTTTAAAAAATACTCCAAGTCAATTAGGATATAGGAAAAGCCTAAGGCATACTCTCTATTGAAAGGTAGACCATGAGTGAATCAGTGGAGCATTCAATTGGAAGGTAGACAATGTGTGAATCAGTAAACCCTTCAATCGGTATAACGTTCTATGAGGCTGGTGTACTTCAACTTTGATAGTGCGGCAAGAAAACTCCAGTTTGATAATGGGAAGCAATATCCTTAGAAAGGATAAGACACATCACGCTGTCATGTTCCATGGGATTAGTTTTCATTACAAACAATTGAAACCAGGCTCATTACTCTGATCAAGATTTTGGAGAAAGGCGGGATCAACAAAAACCGGGAAAATATTTGAAATAATATAAGAGTTTGCCTATTAAACGTGTTGCATGTTACAAGGCATAAGTACGCATAACCACAAATAAGCGCATAATATCACAAATTGAGAATCGTGTTGCAGCTTTAAGACTAAACAAATTCATCCCCAAGAGAGCCATAATAAAGGATACAAACGTAACTTTGTACCCTTCCTAGGTGTAAAACTATTAGGGACATGATATCATAAGAGTTGGGTAGCTGGTTCTGCAAAACCTTCCATGTTATTAGAAGAATTGCCAAGCTCAGTAAAAGGCCAGACAAAATAAGAGATGGAACAAATAATAGGAGCCTTTACAAGCATATGACACCTTGCAATCACGGCTATGACTAAAGTGGCTTGCTGGCCCAATGTTTGAGCACGCAGTGACTGGGATGAAGCCCACATGTAGTCTGCGACATAGGACAAGGTAACAATTGGCTCATTTGAGAACAGCAGAGCCAGTGATCAACCACAACAGAGGATGCAATATGGGTGGTCTGCCAAGGAAAGCATGAAGTTCAAGGGAACAGTTGTTGAGATTAGGGGAATATCCGGCCTACACATCTAAAGGAAAGTGCAGAAATAAGAGTTCAACAGGAGTTTGACGAGAAATAAGAGAAACATGGGTTTGATAACCAAGCACTACACAATAAAAGATATTAGTGAAAATATAAATGCAGAAACACATAAAAGATAGTAGAGATAATATCAACGCAAATGAAGGTAAAAGATTGTTCTACTTTAGTAAGTTGCATTAAGAGATGTCGTTTCCATTTAATTTCCATTAGGGAATTAGAACAAATGGTAGATAGAAATTTTTGAATCGTTTTATTTGTGGATTGCTTTGTCATGAAGTAAAGCTATTTTTAGGTTGCTTCCTGTCAAAGCAAATTTTAATTATTTTTAGGTAAGATTTCCCTGTCTAGATATATGATAAGCCATTTCTTATCTACAAAATTGGGAGTGGACTGCATGCAAGCTTAGGTGGTTCAGAGTTGTACTTCACATTTATAAAAAAAAAAAAATCCTTTAATTCTGGTTCCTTTAACATCTCGGAAAATTATATTCCAGAATTTCATTGAAATATTTCTTTTCTAGACTTTTACAAATTCAGTTCAGACTTATCTACGATGCTCATAAGTTCATAACAATGGTAGTCAAGCCATGATTCCGCAAACTCAACATCTGCTAACAACAGGTCCAAAATGGACTCAAAGCAAGGATGAGATAAAAGAGCTCTCAAACAGATTATGGAAGAAAGGCTGCAACCTTTGATAGAAAATATGAAAAGTATTAGCAAGGTTTTGCAAGAGTTACCCAAAATATGCAAAAACTGCCAATGAACAACGAAGAGTAGATAATTTTCTTCTTTACCTAGGGCTGAACTATAATAGTCGTCGGAATAGAGCCAAAAGTAAGATTCCTTTTGAATCATAACAATGTGCTTGTCCTTCAACCCAGACGCAATGTCCCTTTTTTAATCTAATTTAGACACTACTTATATTTCCACAATTCTATGAATATATATCAAATTGCTGATAACAAAATGCTATTATAGGATGCTTAATTCCAAATACATATGCTAATTACAATGGATAATGACTGATAATGGTATGAGTGTTAATTCCAAATGCATACGCTGCTAAATAATGAGGATAATTGCATAACAATGCATCACGATATATGAAGGCTGTATCTGATATTGCAAATAAATATATGCTCGATAACCTGGAACGCTGTCTCTGATATGTAATGGATCACATGCGAATTGGCAGGCTGTCTGGTATAATAACAATGCTGTCTCTGATATACAATGAATCACATGCAAATATGTATGTCGCCTGGTACAATAACAATGTTGTTTATTGCACAGGCTGTGTCTGATGTATCGATATCACTATGCACTGAACAATGGAAGCCGTCTCTGATATGTCTTTGTGTTAATATGCTTCTGATACGATGCCGTCTCTGATATACAGATAAATACTTGCACCGATGATTGCCAAGGCAATCCAATGCTCTAAACAGAGTGATCCACGAAGGGATGTAATTTATATTATATTCTGAATTCAATAATCGATGATTACCAAATGATGCGACCATCATATTATATGTGCGATTGGACAGGATGAAAAGGTGCGATTTGAACAGACACCTCATCCAATTATTATATTTAATCTGCTCTGATTAATATATCAGTCATCTTCCTTCATAATTGGTTTTAACGCTGACTTTTATTAGTTACCATTCTTGACACGTACTTGAATTGACAGTAACCACTCTCAAGTAGTATTAATTGCTATTGTTACTATTTGTGTTACATGTTTATAACTTAATCATAGATTAGTCGAAATCATTCACCACTAATGAAGATTTTAGTTAGACGTTGGTGGTTATATCATTCCATGCTTGTCACGGCTTGTATGATCAGGCTCTTTGTCGCTACTTTCTTTAGTCATAGCCGTCTATCCTCGTGGCCTCTTATTCCCTTCAAACCACCGCTCATTCTTCATTATCAATTTCTTCATGCACGTAAACCTGGGTACGTTGATAAGATTGTTTCCTATGTCGCTGATCTGCACTAGCAAGGATGTCGATCATCTTTATAGACTATCAGTCATGGTAATGATGCTCTTCACCGTATTTGGAGATGTCGACCACTATCTTTCTTCCGCATAAGAAGTCGACAGTAAGTACTATTATGAGACCACCGCTTATAATCATCATTTGGCATTAAATATTATTATCGTTATTTACTCATCTCCGTTTGGAATGTATTCGATGACCATTTCCTGATTACGTGGCAAATAGAAGATTTACGTCTGATTGCTGACATATATTTTGCCGAGTCGACTGCTTACTAATGTGGCTCCCTCGGTTATTGTGTGTCAACACTTCTATTGAATTTATAATTTTACACCATAAGGCGTTGGTAAATTGCTTTGTAAATAAATCTCAATCTTCAATTAAAAAAAATTTAATCGTATTTTTAATGTCCCAAATTGGGGACATTACACCAGACAATTCAAGAAGATGAACTACTGTCATTAAGAATCTAAAATTTCATCATGATATAGTTTCCATTTCCTCTCATGCTGCAGCAATGAATTAGTACAATTAAATAGAGAGAAACAGAAAGTTAATCAAACTTGGAGCATCATATGGCAGATGAGAAATTTCAACAAAAAACATCACAGCTTCGGTCTGCAAATTTGACTCATCAAATGGAATTCTAATGGTTGGTATAAACACAATTGTAGATTGCGTACAATTGTCACAACAACCTAGTAATCATATCTAACAGAATAGATAAATTTCAGCATTAAAATAAGCATCTTAACAAGAAGATATCAATAATGAGTGTACAAAGGTTTGATGTGGTCATTTAAACCAATCTGGTGTATACAATTTCTATTATTCATTAATGTGATACAACTAAAGCAACAATTTAAATAGAAGAAATTGCTGAGCTAAAAACTGCTACTATTCTTTGACATGTAATTGGACAAGTAAATGAAAGACATATTATTCCAGCTGCATTTCAAGCTGATTTCAGGTCTAATGTTCATCTTGAAGATAAACAGCCTCTACATAGAGATAGAAATGGTAAGGAATTGATTCCTTTTAGAATATTGGGGCAAGAATAGCTGTAACATTGCAACTGAAAGTGTTTATCATAATAAAAAACATTGCAACTAAGAGCGTTTACGATAATAAAAAATGTTGCAACTAAAAGATCTGCCTACGATATTTGCAATGCTTAAAACTAAAAGCAAATCAATTTAGTCAGGGCAGAGTTGTAATGTTAAGAATCAAACATGTGTTTGATATCCACAAAGAAAATAATAAAATGTATAGGTGATAACATGTATAAACAAAAGAATAATAGAAAAAAAGATGAATATTTTATTTTATTTTCAGAGATGACCCATCTGGGAGAGTATAAATTACAAACAACAAAGCGTAAGAAGAACATGAAGTGATGAAATATAAATTTAAGCCCAAAATCGGTTATCAAGCCAATATCCTCAGATCTGAAGGTATGATGATGCCTTAAGAGAGCCAAGAGGTCAAGAACCATCAGAAGTCATAGAAAATAAGTTATAACTATCAAAACTATAAGTTAATTTATATTACAAAGACTGAGGAAGGACTATTGCATGTTTATCCATAGAGATGCCAAAAAACATAACCATATTTGGAAGAAGATTAAAGACTTTGAATTGTGTTTGCCTATACTAGAGCGAACCAGACTGCTCCTCAAGCTTGGTGTAGACTGAAAGATTGGTACTTGCCAATCATGTACCCATTATAACATTCTTGCAAGATGCCGAAGAAGCAGGAGCCTAGGAGATGATTTTCTCAACCAGGGTTTGTTTGAGATTATAGAGTATTTTGTCTAGATTTAATTAAGAGTCTTGTGTGTTGATGCTCAAGGTTCTTCATAGGAGGGTCACATTCTAAGACTGTTGGAGAACAGGTGTTGCATGTTTGGCCTGTGGAATTTCTAGATTGACTTGAATACACCACCATGAGAGAGAGGCCAAAGAGCCATGGTTGCCTAAGTTTTGGTTCAGCTGGTTGAGCCTCCTTCACAATAAGGAGAAGACATTAATTAGCAAGTGCAACATGTGTCTTGGATGAAGCAGTCACAATTGGTTTGGATTGAGGAAGAAATTTTCAAGCACTGGCCATTTCCAAAGGCAAGTTGCATTCTTAGGGTGGATGGAATCAGCCACTGCTCCAAGCTGAGTGGAAGAATGAGAGTGCGGATGGAGAATGGTGGAGGGTGACGATGGGAGAAGCTTTTTATATGAGAAGCCAGAGGAAAGAGCAGGGAGAAGGAATGTAGATTATATAAGGAGGGATGGAGGAGGACCTAGCATGACTAGGCAAATGGGAAGAAATGACATGCATATCGGCTAGGGAATACATATGAGTAGGGTAGCCATTGGTGGGAATAGAATGTAGTAAAGTCAATATCTTGCTAAGGACAGTTATTTGTACCCATCATGATCCTCTTGTGAAAAGCTGCAGAGCTTTACAAGGGGAAGATCCATTTTCCAAAGATAGTTGATTGTCGTCATCTAGGCAACTGAGCATGTTCTACTTCTAATGCACATTTGCTGGTTTCATGTAAGAACCCCAATGATTCTACCTCTGATTCACTGTCACTTAAATGTATTGTTTTTGCAAGTTTTATAATTTTTTTGAGTTTTTCCGGAGTTTATGCTTTTTTTTGGATCTTTTTGACAATATATGAAAATACTCATAACAATGCTTGAAATGTCTAACTACAATTCTAACTTTGCACAAGACAATCTTATTCACTAATTTCCAATGAATGTCTTTTACAATGGCAATGTCATGCATATGTAATGTATTAGAAAACTTAATATAAAGAACCTGTAGCTGAACGCTGAAATTTATGGACACCAATGGTTGAAACACAACTCTCTGTATATGTCTACAGCCTGAGGCCAAATGCATGCAATCATTGAATTGGGGCTTCTACAAGTCAAACGTGCCTCTTCTCTTTCAAATGCTTCCCTTGTTAGTGAATGCCGTGTCTCTAATTGAAACCGCAGCTGCCTGTATTTTCAAACGCAGGCCTAGTCTATGGCTGCGATCTGCAATCAAACCCTTCACACTGCCTTTATTTCTCAATTCTGGCTGATTACAATCAGTTAACTTGCAATTCTTCCAACTATTAATCCAATCTTGTTCTATGAATTAAGACCAACGCCTGCACAATCTCACTAGGTATTTCACCAATTCAGAGCCATTAACTGGAGAAATTCACAATTTCTCAAGCCAAACCAGCTGCAAACCCTTGCATAAATTCTCTTCACCAAAATCAACAAAAGCAAATGTCATGAATGAATGGATTTTCTCTTGCCTTGGCTTTTTATAATTCTCCAAGAGAAATCAATTTGTATCTTCACAAATACACTTCTCATAACTCAAAAATTACTTAGCTTTTGAAACTATTTTCTTTTTGTTGCATTTCAAAATATAACATTCAATTATAACTCCTCTAATCTTAGGCGCCCACTTTTAATGATATATTTAATGCAGATTAATGATGTCCTTGGCCCCTTTCACTTAATAAACTTTATAAAGTTAATTAATAGCTTCATAATATAACCATTAATAAATAATCATTAATGCCATTATAATTTTAATATCTCATTGAATACTCATTATCTCTCTGTTCCGTCTGAACCTTGAGGTCAACCAACGTTTCCACTACGCATCCAACCACCTTACTAAAAATAGTAAGGGTCCACCTCTATCAACCCCTAATTTGCTATAATTAGCAAATCTCTAAATACCTGATCAACAAAGATGCCAAGGGTCAACACTGCAACTGAGGCTGGTTGAGGTGCGCTGCCAAATACAAAAATGATGGATAAATGACTTACTAAAAATAGTAAGTGTACCAAATTGACCCAAACATAGAGCAATCCTGAACACCTCTGACCTCAGGAAGGGAATTTACCCACTGAACTGCCAATCGGGACCCTCTAACCAACTGACTTAGCCTACGAGGGCCACGATAGGCTAATCTAAACTACTAACCATGGTGAGCTTACAGTCCGCCCTTCCTGAAATTGCCAGTCCCCAAGCAATCTCAGAAGCAAATAACACTCCAGTCGACCTGGATCCCAAGAGTAGAACTGTGTAATGTCCCTGTGATCACCAACTAGTTCATGTAACATCATCCCCAGTACAACTGACAGAACCTACCAGACTAATTCAAATCCGTATGTAGATGTCGCGGGAGTGGACATCTCAAAGGGAAACAACTCAGAAGGTTGTCAAAGCTTGCTTCCCAAAACTAAGCAAAGTGAGCTGTCATACACACTGTACTCACATCCATATGTATTGTAATTTGTGGAGATAAGAACATCCGAAGGTGTGTGTAACACGACCACTATCTCCATCCTCTACTGGGCTACCATGGATGTGTTGCACTGCAAGTAATCCAACTTGCAACCACTAATCCCATTTACTGCAGATGGCCAATACTCATCCCACAAAGGATGATACAACCTCAGAGCCAATCCACACCGATGCATCATCAAAACCTCTGTGTGGCTCAGAAAAATAGTGATGAGTATTCCTCCCTATGCAGTCACGATAAAAATCTCCCACCTCGATCAAGCGCTAACAGTCATAGATTTGAATATAACCTCTATCATCTGACTCATCACCAACAACACCAGCAGTGGATCTAACCACAAGAGAACCTGATGCAACATATGGTTCTCTGTTGCTCTGAACAGATGCATTCATCCCAACTATATCAACTACACCTGTAGCTGCAATGGATGTAGCCACATCTTCAACCTACTCATAAACATAATTTGTGGACATAGGAACATCACCAACTGCTGCTATAGGAAACTGAACTGTGTCTACAGATGGTGAAAATTGTGCCAAGCCCAACTCAGGTGAGTGATCAGCATCAACCTCAAAAAGCGGATTGTCATATGACAATGTTGTATCCATCTCAAACAAAGGAATGTTGTATCCATCTCAAACAAATGATTGATCACAAAGTGAACCTCGCCACTGTGCTGATTTGTATTGTAATATGGCATATCTCCATCACTCACCTCGTAAAAAAGATGTGTGCTACCATCAATGCACACATCAACATCCAAGGGCGTGCTACTAGGTACCTCAACGGACGACTCATCTGGTAAGGTAGAAGCTGTTGATATCACAGTATCTTCACACACTTCTTCCAAGGTAGCTGCATACCCATCCAAAACCTGATCTTGGGACCTATTACCAGACACCATTTGCTTGCCCCTACGTTAACCAACTTTTCTTGCAAATAAATCACGAGCTATCCGGTGATATTGCTTCTTTGTTGAACTATGCATACCGTATAGCTTTGGATGAAAGTCCATAAAATGGTAGAAAGATAAATCTTTCTTAACATTTTGAGGAAGAGTGTTATATCCCTCAAACATGCTAAGCACTGCATTCCTTCTGACATTTCCTGTTTAATTAATCTCTTGATTATTTCCATGAATGAAACAATTGCCATCTATATGAATGTTCTGAAATTTTATCTTATTTTTTCCAACCCCCGCCCCTAACAGGATGGCCAGTTATCGCTCTTATACCATTGTAAGAACCCCAATGGTTCTACCTCTGATTCATTGTCACTTAAATGTATTATTTTTGCAAGTTTTATAATTTTTTTGAGTTTTTCTGGAGTTTATGCTATTTTTTGGGATTTTTTTGACAATTTATGAAAAAATTAATAACAATGCTTGAAATGTCTAACTACAATACTAACTTTACAAAAGACAATCGTATTCACTAATTTCCAATGAATGTCTTTTACAAAGGCAATGTCATGCATATGTAATTTATTAGAAAACTTAATATAAAGAACTTGTAGCTTAACACTGAAATTTATGGACACCAATGGTTGAAACACAACTCTCAGCATTTGTCTATAGCCTGACGCCAAATGCATGCAAACATTAAACTGGGGCTTCTACAAGTCAAATGTGCCTCTTCTCTTTCAAATGTTGCCCTTGTTAGTGAATGTCGTGCCTCTAATTGAGCCCGTGGCTGCAAGTATTACCAAACGCACGCCTAGTCTATGGCTGCGATCTACAATCAAACCCTTCAAATTCTGGCTGGTTACAATCAATTAACTTGCAATTCTTCCAACTATTAGTCCAATCTTGGTCTATGAATTAAGACCAACGCCTGCACAATCTCACTGGGTATTTCACCAATTCAGAGTGCCATTAACTGGAGAAATTCACAATTTCTCAAGCCAAACCAGTTGCAAACCCTTGCATAAATTCTCTTCACCAACATCAACAAAAGAAAATGTCATGAATGAATGGACATTGGATTTTCTCTTGCCTTGGCTTTTTATAGTTCTCCAAGAGAAATCGACTTGTATCTTCACAAATACACTTCTCATAACTTAAAAATTACTTAGCTTTTGAAACTATTTGCTTTTTGTTGCATTTCAAATTATAATATTCAATTATAACTCCTCCAATCTTAGGCGCCCACTTTTAATGATATATTTAATGCACATTAATGATGTCCTTGGCCCCTTTCACTTTATAAACTTTATAAAGTTAATTTATAACTTTATAATATAACCATTAATAAATAATCATTAATGCCATTAAAATTTTAATATCTCATCGAATACTCATTATCTCTTTGTTCTATTTGAACCTGAAGGTCAACCAATGTTTCCACTGCGCATCCAACCACCTTACTAAAAATAGTAAGGGTCCACCTCTATCAACCCCTAATTTGCTATAATTAGCAAATCTTTGAATACCTGATCAACAAAGATGCCAAGGATCATCACTGCAACTGAGGCTAGTCTAGGTGCCCTGCCAAGTATAGAAATGTTGGATAAATGACTTACTAAAAATAGTAAGTGTACCAAACTGACCCAAACGAAGAGCAATCTTGAATACTCTGACCTTCGGAAGGGAATTGACCCACTGAACTGCCAACCGGGACCCTCTAACCAACTGACTTAGCCTACGAGGGCCATTGATAGGCTAATCCAAACCACCAACCTTGGTGAGCTAAAAAGGGGACATTACATTTTAGTACCCACCAATGAGAATTGTTGACCTTCTTACTGAACTTGGAATTTCTTTTTAGATATACATAAAGTGCTTGGATTAGTAAATCTCTTGGAAAAAGAACATGAACTATTGATAGACCAAGTTCTCACACTAAGGATTCTCCTCAATCCCTATTCTTGAAATCTATCATTTGTGGCTTTGTAATAATCAGTTAGACTTGACAATGGGCTTGAGTGAGAAATCTAAAAAGTATTGATAATGGAAGAGAAATGGATTTTGTTGATTTTGGAAAATGTGTAAAATTGAGGATGACAACTCTGATATAAGTTGTTTGAAGGTTAGAGGAGACTTGAAGAAGTTGATCAGTAAAGTCAGTCAAATGAGCAATGAGATTTAGATTAAGGAGAATTTTATCATTTTTCACACTTCTAGGGAATTTTCAAGAATTGGTCATTTTCAAAGGCAAGTTGCATTATTAGGGGTGGATAAAATCAGCCATTGCTCCAAGCTGAGCTGGCAAGAATGAGAGTATGGATGGAGAATGGTGGTGGTTAGGGATGAGAGAAGTTGTTTATATGAGAAGGCAGAGGAAAGAATAGGGAGAAGGAATGTAGATTATATGAGGAGGGATGGAGGAGGGCCTAGCATGACTAGCAAAATGGGAAGAGATGACCTGCATATCAGCGAGGGAGTATATATGAGTAGGATGGCCATTTGTAGGAATAGAATGTACGAACTATAAAGTCAATATCTTGCCAAGAAAGGTTATTTGTACCCACCATGACCCTCTTGTGAAAAGTTGCAGAGCTTTACAAGTGGGAGATCCCTTTTTCAACGATAGTCAATCCTTGTCATCATCTAGGCAAATGAGCATGGCACATTGAGCTTTGTCGGTTTCTGTACCCACCACTGAGGATTGTTGACCTTCTTACTGAACTTGAAATTTCTATTTAGATATACATGAAGTGTTTGGATTTAGTAAATCTCTTTGCAAAAGAACATGAAATATTGATAGACTAAGTTCTCAGACTAAGGCTTCTCCTCAATCATTGTCCTTGAGATCTGGCCTTTCTGGATTTGAAATAATCAATTAGATTTGACAATGGGCTTGAGTGAGAAACCTAAAAGATAATGGTAATGTAGGAGAAATGGATTTTGTTGATTTTGGAAAATGCATAAAATTTGAGAAAGGCAATTCTGATATAAGTTGTTTGAAAGTTGAAGGAGACTTGAAGAAGTTGACTAATAGAGTCAGCCAAATGAGCAATTAGGTTTAAATTGAGAAGGAAAATTTCATCAATTTTCACACCTCTAGGGATCCATCAGCCATATAAACCAATTGTTCAAGTGACTTGCCACTCATGGAAATCTAGGGAAAGGAATGACTTAAATGCAGAGACAATAAGAGAAAATAAGGATGCAAGAATAAGAGAGTCGAAAAGGCATTAGATGTGAGTAGAGAGGAGACATGGATGCCTTGCTTTGAAATGGAAAGTAGCAGGGAAAGTAATGTGTGAGGGGTTTGCAGGAGTTGGGTAGGTGGCGGGCATGGAGGACAAATGAAGGGAGACATGGAGGGTGGAGGGAAAGAAAGAGAGTAAAGGAGATCAAGGGGTGGGGTAAAAGTAAGTAGACTAGATGAAAAAAATAGGGTACAGGAAACAAGATAGAAGAGTAGACAAAAGTGATTGTAAGTAGGTGTTGTGGGAAGAAAACACAAGTGAGAATAAGATAAACTATAAAAGGAAGGAAAGAGGTAAGTGAGGAAGAAATGATTGGAATGACTAACAATGAAACCCAAGGCACACAAGTGAGTTTCTATACTTGAGAGGATGGTGAGGGCAAAATATGAATTGGGTTGGTCAATCATTAAATCATAAATAAAACTTCATCTTGCCCAATTAAGTAGTGAAGTTTTCCTTTATGAAAATTGTGCAAAGTTAGGTTAGACAACAAGTCGTCCCTATAAGTTTTGTGGTTTTTTTTATGTTGAAGATTAACCAAGTGAATGTCCCAAATACATATTTTCAGTTATGGGACATAAGTAGTCATGGTCCATGAAAGGTTTGTAGGATGATCCCCTTCATGTTTCTAAACCTTGGAAATGAAAGAAATGATAATTTGAGAAACTCAATCAATAATGGCCAATGTTGTTGAAGATTATTGGCTATCTAGACTTCCATACACAAATTCAATCAATTCAATAAAGTTTTCAGTCTTGGTCTCTCAAGCTTCCTTGTGCAGTCTTAAATTATGCCACGAATACTAGCTTGACCTAGATTTCACTTGGAACCCATACAATTTGAGTTTGAAATGCTGCAAGGGAGTTAAGCCCCACTTTCTTGAAGGTATAATTGTAAAATAATTAGCGTTGTAATGAGACAAGATGGTCCACATGTGAACCATTTTGATAATCAACTATACTAGGGGAGTCAAAATATACCATTTGATTAAAGAGGAGAATTAAAGAACCGTTTTCCAGGAGACATTGAATTTGTTTGATAATTTGTTCGATAGTATTTGGTCCTTGAACGTCTGTAACTCCTCTATTTCTAGATGACCCACAAGATATGTTAGGTGCTATTTGAAGAACTTCATCTCATATTTGAAGACCTTCTAGTTGAACTTGGTGAGTTGATGTTGTCTAGGTGAATTTGAAAGATTATACCATTAGACTTAGTTACCGATTCGTTGGGTTTTTGGTTGGATGCGCGGGCGGATGCGTGTGGAGGCGGATGAGCGTGGAGGCAAATGCGCGGGCGGATGAGTGTGGAGGCAAATGCGCGGGCGGATGCCCTGTGGATGCGCACAGGAAGCGCATCCAGGGCCCCTAGATGCACTTCCAACACATCCAGAGAGCATCCAGGGGCCCTAGATGCGCTTCCTGTGCGCATCCATAAAGCATCCGGGAGCCTCTGTCAGCATGATATTACTGAATCCGTGCATAGGCATGCATGAAAAATGTGGAATCATAGTCTATGCCACTGATTTCTCTGACAGAATGCCCGAAGAAGATGTTATCACATTAAATGATGTGAGCAGGCCCCACACATGGAATGGTTTTGAATTTGAAATGCAAGAACATCTTTGAAAATAGAGTGAAGTCACAGATTTAAAGGTATTGATGAAAGATACACAGATTTTATTGGATATTAGTATTACAGTTGTAAGGGACCTCATAGTTATGCCTGCAATACATAGCAACATAGAAATTATATACAAGACGTCTCAAAGAAATGTGGTCACTTTGCCTGTTTCGTACCAAATTGAATTTGTTGAAGGAATCTTAGAAATTTTCGAACACAATACATGGGTATTTGTTTTGTCAGATATTATAGTTAGAAATGCTCTGGTAAAAATGTATGTGAATCTGGATCTCAGACAAAGCAAATGAACTTTCTGTTAGAATACCTAAAAAAAATGAAATAATTTAATTTTGTATATTTCTTGCATTTCTTTATATATATATATATAAAGTTATAAACGCATCCAAAAAAAAATTCGAGCATCCGCGCACCTGCGTCCCACACCCGAATCGGTAACTTAGCCATTAGAACCAAAAACTGAAAAACCAAGGAAAATTCAAAGAATAGATGTTGAATGGTCTTGGCCACATGAATGCAAAGGGAAATTAGGAGGGTTCGACCATGCTACTTTTTTTTGCAAATTGTCCACTGTTAAAAAATTATTGTGGAAGAGCCATAGAAGGCTTTTTAATTTTGGCCCAAGTATCCAAGGTCCAAAGGCAAACCTAGTTACCTAGAGGAACTAATCCCTCTTTTGATAGGGAGTCAAAAGGCATATTTGATCACACATTCAGTAGATGTGGAGAGTGTGATGATCATTTGTCTAATTGGTAACCATGATCACTGAAAAGCTTGAGCAAGGTAAGATATCTTAGGGTGGTCTCAAAGGAGCCTCATGGCATTGATGCTCATCGTCCAAATAAATTGGCCGTTGTGGCATAAATGACCATAATCTAAGAGGTGGATACACCCACGGGTTTGTAGATATTGTAGAATGGCGAGAGAAATAGAGATTAGTGGGGTTTGACTTCTCAACTATCATGTAATGTCCCCTTTTGGAATTACCCTATATTTTGCCCTAGAATCAAAAATTCAAAAAAAATAGGGAACATAATATTGTTAGAGATATAACTTTACCCAAAGAAAGTAAAAGCGAGATACATCTTTGTTGAGATCCTGCAATCATGTTAGACAATTATTGAAGATACAATTCATAAAATCAATTATTACTACTAGGGTTAAAGAACATGTACTCATAATCATCTTTAATCGTATAACATATATAATTTATTATTTGGGTTCAACCATAACAGGGCTTGGATAGGTTGCCTGAAGTGATCCTCCTACCCTAGACCAAAGAGCAGATATACTAGCCCACTTGGCCTCATGTGGCCTTCCACCATCCATCCTCCAAGAGGTGACGTACCTAGTGAGGAAGCTTGTACCTGCCCTCCCTATTCATGCCACCCTATTCACCCTCCGATGATTGAGACTCCCTTGTATCCCATCTCAACAATCAACCCATGTAGAAGTTTGGAGGGAAACTACAATAGGGTACCTGAAGCAATCCTCGACCCTAGGCCCAAGAGCGGATATACCATCCCTCTTGGCCTCATGTGGCCATTTGCCATCCTTCCTTCATGAGGCAGTTTACCTGGTGAGGAAGCTTGTATCAGTTTCTCCCTTGTATTTCCTCCCTCACCTCGCCATGATTGATTATCGTTGTTTGATGAATAGACTGGAAATCCAAATTATTGCTTATATCTAATATATATGATGCTATGTATCAAATATATTATTTGAATTATTGCCTATATTAATATGTAAGGAATCGTGCATTTAAACATTATCTTGCTACGCATATCAAGCATATATATTAAACACATATTCATGCATGCCACAATGAACATGAATGCTATTGCCTGCAATCAATAACAATTTCTGATCTGATCCTGATCGCTGATTGTTGATACAGTCTGCTGGTCTGCTCTTATGAGCACCAATGCTTATTAGATTACTCCTTGATTTCTGATGTCTTATAGAAATTTGATCTGCTCTTCGATGCCCAAACTTCTTTATTTCAAGCTGATAATATCAGGTCAGATTCTACTCTTATGTCTTAAAAATGCTTTTCTTTTCTTTGAAAGATCCCCAACTAAATTCTGATCCAATTTTCTGAGTTTTGGTTTTCTGATTTGTCTTTGACCAGTGAATAAGGAAATTTGACTATATATTCTTTTTTGTTTGTTTTTTGGTGTTTTTTTTTTTTGTGTTTTTGATGTTTTTCTTGAGATTTTGCAAGGGTTTGATGAATGCTAGAATAAAGAAATTGTTGCTAAAAAAATAAATGAACATATAAACAAATAGTGGGCAATGTAGATGCTTTTATTCAAGAATATGGCTGAAGTACATACCCCAAACTACATACTAAATCTGATACAAGTCTGGGACAACAAGTTTAACCTTTTCCAGCTCTAAATTCAACTCCACAACTCTGCTCCATTTCTGATATGAAATTTCCAACTACTGTAGATGTTGAATCAGCTCCAAAACCAACAAGAAACCCCACGTGCCACCTAGGGTTTGATGCATGTGCTCAAAATGGTACGGTAGGCTGGAAAGATGCAAATTTGGTGTAGTTATGACCTTTGAAAGGCCCGATCTGTTAATGGCTGTCCCTGATCTGCTCAATTAAAGTGCTGCTCACTGTTATCACCTCCAACCAGTCAATTAAATCCCCTTTTCCTGCAATAAAATGGCTGACTACCTGTCCCAAACTGAAGAATTATGTCCCTGATATGATTTCTCACTTTCATGGGCTGCCAAACTATGAAGGGTTTTCGTTCTCCACAGTAGATCTGAGAATTTCTTCTCCACACAGCTGCTGCACTCAAAAAAATGTGTTTTAAGAATCAAACAAATGAACCCCAAATCTTCTTTTTAACTTTTCTTTGATTCACTTGTAGGGTTTTCATGCTTTATTTTTTATGAACTTTATTAATATTATTCCTCTAGAGGTTCGATGTAAGAACCCCTCTGGTTCTAACTCTGACCAATGCTAATGAAATGTCCTTGTTTCGCAATTACGTGATTTTTAGAGCTTTTTCAATATATTTGATTCATTTGAATTTCAAAATAAAGAATTCACAACAATGAAATTTCCAAGTAAATTGCTCAACTGTGCACCTTCCAACTTTATTCATCAACTATTTGAAAGCAAATATTTACAGTGCTAAATATATGCATCAACATTTATTTTTTGAATAAACAAAAAACATAGAAAACTGTATATGTATGACCGTTAAATTCTCCAAAAGAAACCGCAGCTTCCTGGAATTGCAAGATTCCTTGATGTTAATGCCCAAAACATGCAATGCTGTCACCCTTAAAGAAAATTGTGCCTTCCCTTTGCAAACGCAGCTCCTTTATTTAGTATCGCAGCCTCTTAGTAATGCTGGCATGCCTCTAATGGAAGTTGTGGCATCCTGCAACTCAAACGCAGCCTCTCAATAGTACTGGGATCTGCAACTAATAATCACCTCTTGTCTTTGCAGATTGTTTCTGAGATAAGACATTGATTCTTTTTCTCAATTCGATCACAAAATGAAGCACAAAGGATGGCTCTGGATGAACCACCTCCAACACAATTCACTGGCAAAAGATCACCAATTCAAAGTGCAAACTCTGTATAGAATTCACAATTCTAACAGCTCTGGATATTCTGAAACCCTTGGCTCTCCACCACACAAATTCACCAAAAAACAAATGTGCAATGGATGCCAATCTCCCAATGCAAAGCCCTTTTTATTTCTTCTCTCCAAATCTACTTGGAGGCTTCTGCAACACACCTCATTCATATTTAGCTTTTCGTTCCAAAGTTTGAAATATAATATTTTATTATATTTCCCTCCAAGAGCAACTTTATGTCATTATTTAAAGTTGACATATAATAAAGTCACTTTATTAATTTAAACTCCCCCATTGCTCCAAAAATGACCTTTTCATTAATATAATGATAATCTGACACACAAGGTCCTTGTTTCAAGTGCCTATGATTTAAAACTTCTCATCTCGATTCCAACGAGCTATAACACTAAGGTTCTCATTAGACAATCTTCATTAAAATAGCAACCTTAGTAAATTTAATTAAATTATAACCAATAAACCCGACTTGTGAAAATAACCGAAAAAACATCATAATCGAAATATGACAGCACAGGAGTGATCCTAATGATGAAATATGATAAATGATCATATCCGGGTGACTTACTAAAAATAGACGCTCCCTCCAAGAATCTTGGAGTCCAAACTGAAAGTCGAAAATAAAATCTGAAAGTGACATATAACTCCTCTAAATCATCTGAGCTCATTGGAATCGTCCATTGACTTATTATAAATAGTAGGTCCCTCAAAACAGAGCCAAAACCATATGAACAACCTAGTTTCAGAATAAATGGAGGGTCTGGAGTGATAAACACTCACAATTGTCCTCTGGAGAGCCAAATAACTCCACAACATGGTCCTCTAATCACCAGTATTAGCCTACAAGGACCCAGTGATAGGCTAAATCCATTAACTTTGATGCATCTAAAAAATGGGAACATTACATTTGAACCTCTTGAGGCTCTAATTACACAACAATAAATTGCCCACCTTTTAAAAACAACTTAACAATTATGACTTTTAGGAGTGCATGCCATGGGGGGCTACTCCATAACACTTTATTATGTTATAAAGTGACTGAATTAAATCACTTTATTTTTATTTAAATTAAAACATTAAGCCACAACTTAAGTATTCCAAAATTTATTCATAAATCCATCACCTGGACTCCAAACTGAAAATTGTTGATGCCTACGCCATCCTGGTGATGTCTAAATATAGCAAGTGAATTGACAGTCTCCTCCTAAAAATAGGATCTGCGACCAAAGCCTCCAAAATGATCCCTGAAGTCCCTTGATGCGTTGTGGTAAACTCCTAATCAATCCCTAAATTTAGGAAACCCTCCTGAAAAATAGGACTGTCTCAAACTGTCCAAAACAGCTTATAAAGCCCCTGCATAGCTCCATAAGCCTCTGGATGGGTTCCCTAACCACTGTGCTAACCTACAAGAACCCTGATAATAGGCCAACCCCTGCTAACAACTAAATTGTATAAGGATGGGACATTATAGTCCTCCGTTCTCGGGATTGCTTGCCCACAATCAAACACCAAACAACTCGTTGCTCCCCTCTAATTAAAATGCCCAAATACCACAAATCATGAAGCAACATGTAAGAATCCATGTGAAATAGTGTACCAAGCAATCAATACCCAGACCCCTAAACAAAATTAAGAACCCACTGTATGAGATGTAGAAGAATTCTCTCAACCAATCACCACAAAGTAACCATCCATGTATGTAGAACATCAAAACAACATGGGAATGGATTTCCACATGCCAAAAAACCAACACAAATGGCCACCCTGTCTCACTGTCATAACTTTGTCCAGCAACATGGATGATAATAAACGTGTCATCAAACCAATGTCAATCAAAGAATATCCAAAAGAAATACCCCTCAATGTTCTCATAGTGAACCGCTGATGTAATCAATGCCAAATCATCAAGTGCTATATGGCTCCAACTAGGACAACCACTAGTCCATAAGGGGTCGGAGACTATGAAATTACTATTCAACAAGGATATCGCTGCCATATCAAGGGATATAGGTGAAAAACTCAAAATTTAGGTATGTGTGCCATCACTGCTCAACAAAGATGACTCTAGAGTGACTAGCCCACAAAGAGAGACATCAATTGAGTCACTATCACCATCTTGGGAATGTTCAACGACCTCAACTGGAAACTTTGATCTAGGCAACTCATGTCTCTCAACATCAGATGTATCAAAATGTATAAACTCAGTTCTTAAACAAGAAACATCACCAAAATTATCGTGTGCATTACTTGCCTCTTGTAGTCCATTAATAGGAATGGTACCATTACTTTCTTCATAACAATTAGTGGCAATGTTATGAGAAAGGTGGAGTATATTACTGTTGTTCCCAAACTGAAAGTTAAAACTGATTTCAACCTTTGTCTCATTGTCTATGAGATCTTCCTTTGCTTGCTCAACCTATATACATTTTTCCCTTGGAAGACATATGGATCTAAAGTAGATTTCCCTTTGCTGTCTTGTTTGCTCCATGAATTTGCAGCAATCTCTAACTTCTTGCAATTGTTGTTTTGCTTGGTCAGCAAGTGCCTTATCTCCACTTATTGCACATGTCCTTTGTCTTTTCCATGTCACCCATGTTAAGGTACAAAAAATCAGATCTTAGGTGGCCTATATCCTCATCAATGGGAGATAGTACGTTGTTGTCACCGTTATGGGTGAAGGACATAGTAGCCAGAAACTCCTTTGTCCCTCCTCGGGCGCACATATCCCTCTATCCAATTTGGAAACCTATCTAATACAGCCCGAATACACGTCGAATATTGTACCCATGCGTGCCCAAAAAAACTTGATTTTCCAACCATGTCAAATACTTTGTGATTTGATTTTTTTAAAATTTGACGTAAGTATTCCCAAATTTAATTTTAAAAAACTTCATTAATGCAATTTAAAAAAAAATTGATATGAACAAAACCTACACCAAATGAAATGTTTTTTCTATTTCATTGACCCATTTTTGGGTTGTCTTCCAATGCAACTCTACTATTTTTGTATATTGTAAAGTGTTAATTAACTTATACTAATTTATATGGCATTTGTGTCTATATTGCTTTTGAAGTAATGAAAATCTCCTCTAATAACTTATAAAATTGTGTTAAATATATGTGTACGTGTTTTTATTTATGTTGTATCTAGTCGTATCCATATTGGGGGTATTATAAAATTGTCGTATCCATATCTGATACTATATCCGTATTCGTGTCCATGAAACTTTGGTGAAGAAAAACTCCAACCTATGTGTTGAAATTACCACATGCCCACCATCTGAAAGTGCCTTCAGCACAACCATCTGAAAGTGCCTTCAGCACAACCTTCTTACCATCAACCACAAACTCCAACTCCATCCTCCTGAAATCCTGCATATACCTACCAAGAGACTGTAACCACTAGATGCCCAATACTGTATCAATCTCACCAAGTCTTGCAACATAGAAGTCATCAAACAAGGCATAATCCCCCATCTGTATGCTAAGCTGCAAAACCCTCCTAGTGCATCTCATAGAAAACCCGTTTGCAACTGTAACAATGAAACCAAAAAAACCCTCTATTTGCAACCCACGTTTAGCGAACAATCCCTCATAAATAAAATTGTGCGTGGAACCACCATCAACAAGGCAAGTCACATGTTGTCCCTTTATCACTCCCATCAAGCAAAAGGGATGGATTTTAGGAACTCCTGAGTGTGAGGCAATGAGTACATTGGATGTGGTCGATGCATCTTTCTCTCCTAGCTCCACCTGTTGAGTCTCTTTCTTAGCCTCAACACTATTGTCCTCTAAACTGGTATCCTATATATGCTCGTCTTCCACCTCTGGATGAACCTCAATGAGATGTGCCTTGCCTTTCTGAAGGCATTGATGTCTAGGCTCCCAAGGCTCCATACACGAGAAGCAAAGTTTCCTCCTCCTCAACTCATTATGTGACTTTTGTTCCATCCTGGGGGGGAGGTGGTGCATTCTTGGGTTGTGTAGATGACCTCTGAGATGGCTCATAGCTCCTGGAAGACTTCTTATCCTGCTGATAAGTAGGTGGTGGTGAGGTATCAAGCTCTAAGGTAGTCTGAATAGCCTCATGTAAAGTCTTAGGCTTAAAGACCCTGACCAAACCTCATAACCTCTTATGTAATCCCTCAATGAATAGCATCACCACACGTCTATCAAGCATCTCTAGGACCATAACAGCAATGCGTTGAAATTCATTAATATAAGTCTCAACATGTCCATCCTGTCCCATCAATAACAAATCCCTGTAGTACAACTTAACATCCTTACGGTCAAATCTGGCAATCAACCTCTCAGTGAACTCCCTGTAAAAGCGAACGAGCCCATGGTTTTGGGTAATTGAACCATGATGCCGCCAATAATAAGCTACACCGTCTAAATGTAATACTACAAACTAAATAGCCTCATCCTCCAGCATCGGCTTAAGTGAAAGGTAGATGTCAAGCTTGTGCACCCAGGCTCGTGCACTGATCTTCCCACTACCATTAGAGAAAGATAAAGCGTACTAGTAGCCTGCTTGAGGTCACCATTATGTTGTTGTCTAGGCCACCTATCACCACAGTTCCTCATACCATCTCTATGATGTGCACAATACAGATGAAGAGGAAAATCCTGTCTAACATGATTTGGAAGGCATGCCCACTCATCACTAGCTACCATAACAACATCCTGAAACTCCATGTCCTCAACTGGGTCAACTGGAGGTGGCTCTTCTCTAGGTGGAAAAAGGGGCAGCATAGGTCTGTCAGTTGTCTGGGTGTGTGTCCTACCATGCGGAGGAGAATCAAATGCACTATCCAACGAAGATGGAGCTCTACTACTCCCACGACTCCCTGCAACTGATACTAATCTGCTTTGCTTCTTATGCTTGTTACGCCTATCCCTAGGGCAATCTAAATCCAATCTGTCAAGGGTCCCACTTATCCGCTCTAAGGCTTGTGCAATCAGTGGATGGGTATTGACAAGAGTTTAAATAACTAACAATTTGGATCATCCAGTTGATTTTGCCGCCCCCTATATCGGCGACTCCTACTACCCTCATGCATATCACCCATTACCGCACCTGCTGGAATACCCGTATCAAGATTCAATTGTCACTATGCTCTCCTGAGAACATAATACCTATATGCCTCAATCCTTCCAGAATGCATAGAAGTAGTCACAATACCCTCGGACTGGCAAGATAATGCTCTGATACCACTAAAAGATCCCCAACTAAATTCTGATCCAATTTTTTGAGTTTTGGTTTTCTAATCTGTCTTTGACCAGCAAATAAGGAAATTTGTCTATATATTTTTTGTTTGTTTTTTGGTGTTTTTCCTGATTTTTTTGTGTTTTTGATGTTTTGCTTGAGATTTTGCAAGGGTTTGATATATGCTAGAATAAAGAAATTGCTGATGACAAAATAAATGAACATATAAACAAATAGAGGGCCATGTAGATGCTTTTATTCAAGAATATGGTTGAAATACATACCCCAAACTGTATACATAAATCTAATACAAGTCTGGGACAAGTTTAACCTCTTCCAGCTCTAAATTCAACTCCACAACTCTGCTCCAGGTCTGATGTGAAATTTCCAACTGTTGTAGATGTTGAATCAGCTCCAAAACCAACAAGAAACCCCACGTGCCATCCAGGGTTTGATGCCCATGTGCTCAAAATGGTATGGCAGGCTGGAAAGAAGCAAATTTGGTGTAGTAATGACCTCTGAAAGGCCCGTTTGATGCCCATGTGCTCAAAATGGTATGGCAGGCTGGAAAGATGCAAATTTGGTGTAGTAATGACCTCTGAAAGGCCTGATCTGCTAATGGTTGTCCCTGATCTGCTCAATTAAAGTGCCGCTCACTATTATCTCCTCCAACTAGTCAATTAAATCCCCTTTTCCTGCAATAAAGTGGCTGATAACCTGTCCCAAACTGAAGAATTATGTCCTTGATATGATTTCTCACTTTTGTGGGCCACCAAACTATGAAGGGTTTTCATCCTCCACAGTAGATCTGAGAATTTCTTCTCCACACAGCTGCAGCTCTCAAAAAAACGTGTTTTAAGAATCAAACAAATGAACCCCAAATCTTCTTTTTAACTTTTCCCTTTCCCTCCAAGTGGTTCGATTCACTTTTAGGGTTTTCATGCTTTATTTTTTACGAACTTTATTAATATTATTCTAAGTTGCCGATTCGGGTTCGGGGACGGTTTCGGGTTCGCGAATCCGGTTCGTGGATTCGTGAAAAAAAAAAATCCCAGGAGGATTCGTATGGGTTCGTGTGTGTATATATATATAAATATATATATATATATATATAAATATATATATATATGCATTATATATACCAAAAATAAGAGAAATATACATAATTCTAAAACTAAATCATTTCATAGTATGAATCTATGATGGGTCCCTACGGATCCTCGAGGATTCACACAGGATCTACAAGGATTCATGCGGGTTCCTCAAGGATTCGTGCGGGATCCTCAAGGATTCGCGTGGGATCCTCGAGGATCCGCGCTGGATCCGGGCAGGGTCCGGATTTGGACCTGTGGGTCCGTGGGGATCCGCGATCCACAAGTCCAAATCCGGACCCTGCCCGGATCCAACACAGACCAGGTGGCGAATCCGGACCCGGATCGGACCTGAACCCGGATCCGGGGTCCGAATACGGCAACTTAGATATTATTCCTAGTCTAGAGGTTCGAACCTCTTAAGGGTCTAATTACACATCAATAAATTGCCCACCTTTTAAAAACAATGTAACACTTATGACTCCTAGGAGTGTGTGCCATGGGGGGGCCACTCCAAAACACCTTATTATATTATAAAGTGACGTAATTAAATCACTTTATTTTTATTTGAATTTAAACCTTAGAGCACAACTTAATTATTCCAAAATTTATAAATAAATCCATCACTTGGACTCCAAACTGAAAATAGTTGATGCCCATGCCATCCTGGCGATGTCTAAATATAGCAAGTGAATTGATAGTCCCCTCCTAAAAAATAGGGATCCTCCCTAAAAAATAAGAATTGCGACCAAAGCGTCCAAAATGATCCCTGAGTTCCCTTGACGCATTCCAATTAACTCCCAGCCAATCCTTAAAATTTAGTAACCCCTCCTACAAAATAGGAGAGTCTCAAACTGTCCAAAATGGCTTATAAAACCCTTGCGTAGCTACACAAACCTCTGGATGGGTTCCCTAACCACTTTGCTGACCTACGGGAACCGTAATAGTAGGCCAACCCCTAATAACAACTGAACTATATAAGTAAGGAACATTACATTCTTCATTGATGTCTCTTTCAAACAATGCTTCTCGCCCTTTATGCCCATCATGGTGGAAAGGTCGTCTTTTAGTTTTGAAAAGACACATTTGATGTCATTGTTACCCCTCACTTTCCTTTCAGTCACTCCTTTTCATTATGCTGCTTGGGAGGAGTAATCAATTATTTTACTCTTTGCTTTAGGTCGGACCCTTCATTAGATTTACCCAGTCTTAGCCAGCCCTCTTTTCATAGTCACAACATATTTTGTTTATGGCTATTCTGAGTTAGACCTTACATTGAATTTCCTAGGTCAGCTCATTATAATATTTGTTATATTCTCCTTCAAGATAGTCGGCTTGCATAGAATATTATGTCCTTGACATTGGATTGGCCTCTTATTAATTCCAATCACCCAATTTTCCTATTTAAGAGAGGCTGTGATTTTATAAAAGTTGAAGTGTTTTATAAAGGCTATGATTTGCATTAACCTTAGGCGGGGCATGGCATATCATCCCTAAGCGGGTAGATTTCCATTGCCTACCTTCCAAATGGAGTTGGATGATAAAAGGTTCACCCCTATTTGGAGAAGCTTGATAGTTCTTGATAGACCAAGACCCCACAAAGCACAAAAGATGTCATGGCCAAATGGAATTTGCTTATTTCTCCTTTACTAGTTGAATAAAAGTAGCAAGTGTGTTTCCATGGTCACCAAACAACTCTTGTAGTGAAGGCTTGGTTAAGAATAGTTAGTTTACTAATATTCGGTCCTATTTGGTCCCATGGTTTATACACCATGATCTAGGTATCAAGTGGGAACTTGTGTTGAGGGTCTATTCCCTACCATAAGAAATGTAACTGTACAAGCAAGAGCTCTTCTACCATTGATTGGGGTAGAGAGAAGAATTTGAGGAGCTTGAGAGGGTCAATGTAGAGGGCCAAATTGATGAGTCAAAGTTTCTTTGCGAGAGAGAGAGAGAGAGAGAGATCTACGGGTTCAATGCAAAAGCTTTTATTTGTATCAAGTTGTTCAATTATTGTTTCCTAGTTTAATCTAAAGTGAAGAGCCAAGATATTTCACAAGCAAAGAGCCCTCCTAAGATTGGGAGGTTTGAAGAATCAATGTTTTCCTACTATAAGAAATGTGTACAAAGACTACATACAATTTATAGTTCTTGATAGTTTGTTCCACTAATGACTAGGCTTGGTAAACCAATTGACTCATTCTTTGATTTCCATGAGAATTGTAATAGATAAACTTGTATCATCAACAAAAAGAAAGTTTTCTGACTTGTTATCACAACCCACCTAAGTTCTTTGAACTTGAGACCCCCTTCAATTTTATCCACAATTGGCTTGCAACCTAGTTCAATTTCATGTTCGTCCATTTTTCTTTTGGTCTAGTTTGAAATAAACCTTGGTTCTCGTGTATGGTTATCAATGAATATTTAATCTCTCTTTCTAATGTTGTGCCTTGTTTATTCCATTTTGTTTTCCCTAGTTTCCCTATCATCTTCTACCTTGGGCTTTCCCAAAATTTCCTTGGTTTGATCAGACCCTGCCATTTTGTCCTTGGTTTGTTTTCCCAGACCCAGTCTCAGTTTATGATACAGTTTTTTTGTCCAATTCATATTCAAGTGGTCCATATTTATGTTCAACTTTTCAAGTCTAGACTCAAAGGGACTCTATGCCAAAAAATTTAACATTGATAGATTCAATTGTTGGAAGGCTTTGAGCCCGTTTCCTTAAATTTTCTTCTATTGACCCTTCCCAAATATGGAATCTTGCATAAACTAGTTCTAAAAAGTTAGTAGGTCAAGGTGTGCAGAGCTTTTTCTTGATATTTTGTAACTTGAACTTCAAAGCTCACCAAGAAACCAAAATCAATTCCAATCTAGTTTTAATTATCTCTAGTGTCTAAATTTCGCCTTAGCTTTTTCTATGTCTGGCTTTCCAGATCTGACATCTTTTATAGTGTATTTAATGTATCAAGGTATCTAGATTTCAAAATGATTCCAAGTTCCAATCAATAAGACTTATAAAACTTTGAGTCCTCCAAACATCCAATATTTCATATCCAATTTAATCCATTTCAGATCTAGACTTCTCTTTCAAAGCTTCACAAAGGCCACCATCTTTCCTTCCCAAAATCAACAAAATGCTTACACTTATCTTTTGCAGATTCCACCAAACCATGTCACTTGGCACCGTCGAAATATAAAACTTGAGACCCAGTCTCTCTCTAATTTGAAGCCTTATTATCAATCAAGTTTTAGTTGGATTTTACATCTGATTTTGTTTAAAGCTCCCAGATAGAATTTTGTACCCTCTTTTGCCTCTAGAAGCCCTAAGAGTTTACTTGTATGTTATTTGATTTTCATTTCAAATCCAAGTTTCAACTCCAACTGACCCAATGATTTTAAACCAGGCACACCCCAAGGTAACTACAATTATTAACCCTAGTAACCTAGTGATAATTGTGCAAACTGAAACCAATGCAAAAGTGCCACTTGTCATCCTGTTGGCCTCCACATGTGTCCCCATGGCATAAAATGATTCGTTGAGAGTATTGAATGGTAAAGGTAAAGTTTCGATTTGAGGTTTGTGTTAAATCATTTTAACCATATCTAGATTCCATTTTTCTTTGGAAAAACATTTGGAATCCAAAGGACCTATTCAATCTCAAATTTTTTTGTAACTGTCAAACTTTCAGATCTGATTTAAAACTGTCTTCAGCTCCACATGTTTCAAGACTTAGCCAACCCAGTAAAGTATTAGGATGATTCCTATTGATTCCCCCAACATTAGATAAGGAGGATAAACATAGTGTTATTGAGTTTAACAGTTTTCTTGTCATCTATAATCATGCTAAGCTCACATGTCAGATCATCCTTTAGGATTAATTTGATATATTTTCCTCAAAAGAAAAATAAGTGATGAACTTGATACAAGTAAATCTAGCCTACAAAAACTTGTGGAGATTATTTAAAGTGGATTTCTAACCTTTAATGCTTAAGAGGGGTAAATTTGTACCTATGAATGATCTTCAATCCCAAGCAAGTGATTCGTATTCGGTACAATCATGGCCAATCAAGGGATGGATTTGAAAGTTTGCAATTTTTCTTGCCTTGGGTATTTAAAATGGATATATTCTAGCCAAGGAGACTACAATCTTGATCGGATTCAATTTTTTGTTGTTCTTCCTAGGTATTAATGGAAATCTTGTACATAGGGGCATGGTGTTGATGGTATCTTATTTTGTCCAATTTAATTGATTATGACATGTCAAAGGAGATGAGACTATAGCTTTGAACTCAAGGGTTGGTGCCATAGTGTCCTAATTAGTTGTGACTAGTCCTGTCTTTTGTGCCATAAGGTCTATTGATGCCCAACTTTATAGTGCCTAAATTTGCTTAGTCGTGTGAAGATAGAACAACCAATACAGATGCAATAATAGTGCAGGCCTGAGATGAATATTAGCCAATGATCATGAAAATGCCTACATGATGTGATGAAACTTTTGCTAGATCAAATAAAAGAAACATTAACAGCAGCAAGGAGAAACAAAGGGCAAGGAGAAACAATTCTTGGAGGGATCTCTCTAGCATCGATAGAAGTTTATTGCCCCTTATGATAGATTTGCAGTCCTGGTTCAGTGAAGATAACCTTCCAGATAAGATTGTGTGGAACCCATCTCCCCATGGTGAATTCACGGTGGCCTCAGCCCGTTCCTTCTTGTTCTCCAAGGAAGATAAGCCTCAATGTGCTACTATCTGGTATAAACTCCTTACTCCAAAGATTAACTTTTTCTTTTGGATTCTTATCCAGAATAAGCCCCTAACTATTGATAATTT
>MU227827.1:320164-351504 GCA_018584345.1 Thuja plicata | reverse complement strand
CCTTTGTAGCTTGCTTCCTTCCTTGGGGCAGCCTGTTGTTCTCTGGGCTTTAATGTCTTTCTCTTCTCAGCTTTGTTAAAGGGTTTCGGGGTCCCTTCAAAACCTGTTTTTACCGTAATCAAAAACAAAGGGCAAGGAAGTGATAGAGAGAAAAATCCAATGCAACACTAGCCAGCAAAAAGAAAAGATGTGCCAAAAGCTAATGATTAGGCACAGCCAATCAAACCCTTTGGAAGTGCAATGTGTAAGCAATGAGATGGAGGAACCATGTTTCCTTGTTGTAGTCAAGTCATGCCTTGCATCCTTGGTGAAAATGACGATCAAATTAACCTGTAATATGATGAAGAGGTCAGCATACAAAGGGAAGAGAGACAGCTGCACACTATAAAAGACAAAACACCACAAATGGTGTACCATTCTTTGATGTTGATCTCAACTTTCTCTTGGGATATCATGATGAACAAGATAAAACTATTGCTGATTTCCTCCTTTGCCTTGCTCCTATTCTAGATGATCTTGGAGTGAGGAACCAATTGATGCATATGCGCAAATCAAGGAAGATCTTCAAGATACACCAGCCTAGGTAAGTTCAAATTGTTTTGAACCTTTCTATCTTTTCCATTGTACCACATCTTGCACTACTATTGTTGACGTGCTTCAAAAGAATGTTGAAGGGTAGGGATATTTCATTGCATTAATGAATAAATCTTCACATGATGACCAAGGGAGCTGTGCACTGTGGAATGACAAGATGAAATCCATGGAAGATGGTGGTGCAATTGTAGACACTACAAAAGCCTATGAGGTAAATTTGTAAATTTCAAATATACATCCACCTTTTATCACCTCAAAGACGATTCAGATCTACGAACTTTTTATTTCATCTAGAGAGCATGACATGCCCCTTTAGAATGAATGTCAATCGATAGGGAACTTTTGAGTTGCAACTCCACATATATGTATTCATACAAAAATATCATAGAGGGCCATTGTTCAAATGTTTCCAAAGAAAAAGATATGATTGATGGTGGTCACATAAATTTTCCACAGAGTATGGTCAAAGTGCATACTACATCAAGAGTTTGGCCAGAAATCTTTGAAGCTTTGGTTAATGACACTATGGATTAGCAACACTTCTTGTAAGTGATGGTTCCACCCATAGTTTAAAAAATCACAGGACTCGCCACCAACTCTTCTGGACTCGCAAGTCCAATTGCAAGCTGAGTCGACTCGCCATGGACTCGCGAGCCAAGTCTAGGCGAGTCACCGCCTTTGGACTCACGAGTCTGAGGCATGGACTCGCGCGATTCCAACATCGGGACTTGCGAGTTTGCAGCATGGACTCGCGTCGCCCAGTTAACACACCCAATCTTGTAATAAAGTGCTTTTTTTACTTTTTCATTCATTTGTTGTTTGCTCTTGGTCATAACAGGGTTTTAGAGTGTGGAGAAGTTGAACAATCAAATCAGAAAAATACATCTTGTCTTCGTTTGGTACAACCTTCGCCTTTGCACTAGAAAGGTGGAGAGTGTTTCACATGAGTCCATTGACTTGGACGAAATTGATCCATATGGTGATTGGGCCATCAGTGAACAAGTTGATGGTGATGATGTCCTCCTTACTGAAGAAGTTATTGCAGTTTTAAAGAGAGGTACAGCAGCAAAAGCAGCAGCATTGGATGTGATGGGGAGATCCACAAACTTGAGCTCTAAAGCTCTTCACAAGGCTCCTTCTTAGCCTTCTTAGGGTCTTTAGCACTACCCTAACCAGAGGACACTTCTACCAATCCTCTACCCCACTAGATCTCACCAATCAACTTCAAACTCACTTTTTCTCCTTCCTAAGTCACTATGCATTCTTGGGTCCTAACAGTGCAAACTATGATTCAATTCTTCACCAACATGGAATTAGGTGTTTGCATTCTTTCTCCACTCCTTCCAATAGGTTTTGGAACCCTTTCAACCTATTTTGCATAAGATTTCTTATCGATTCCTTAGTTTCCTATATTTTAGGCCTTGTAGCCTTTTTGCCCAATTAGGCCTCCTAAATCTTGAAATCTTGGAATTGCTTCTAAATTCCCTTAATGAGCCACCAAACTAACTTGGGATTCTTTATTTACTCATCCTAGGCTTTGTGATTTCCTAGGTTTATACTCCCCCAAGTGTCCGTACAATGGATTTTCAAAAAACCCCTATTTTTAAGGGCTTTTAGGGTCTCTGGTCCAGTCTGCAACTTATTGGCTCAAAATGTATTCAAATGCGCTCAACTTCTCTCCTCCTCTGAGCTACAAGGTCTTGACTCTTCCCTCTGCACTTTCCAACTCGTGATTGGCACAAACCAATCCATCCATTCACTCTTTGACCCTCTGCAACTCTGCAAGCTCCTAGTCGGATGGCTCTGGACCCGCCTAGGGCTTGCTTGTAAAAATAGCTCCCCTGCTCAAATCAAACCTACAATACATATTTACAAAGCATGTACTTCTTGATTCCAAGTGGCCATAGTGGTTCAACCAGTGGAAATCAAGAAACAACCATTTCTATGCAAACCACTCTGTTCAGGACAGTGAGGCAGAGAAATTAAAAGAATTTACAAAACTACTATTAAAATGTACAAACTTTCAAACGAAAGCCACACAAATTGTCTACATATAAAGAACTAAACTTTCATGCCATTAAAGTTCACCATTCAATCCATTCTAGTGTGGATGAAGGTTCAAAAGTGTGACTGTGTTACAAAAACCAGACAATTGCTTTCTTTTTCCAAAACAGTCTGTAGAAAATGATGACCAACACTTCAATTAGGGTTTACTTAGGCTTATATAGCCCCCACACACGTGCTCAGACCCTAGGTTCGGGCTTTAGGTCCATTTGTGTCCAATCGCAACTTTTTAGGAAAGTTGTCATGAGCAACTTTTGCAATTTCTTGCATTTTGACATTTCCTTCACTCTAGCTTGCTTAACTCGACCCAAAATCACTCTAATGGATCCAAAGTCATGTATAAACCTCATTTGACCATTTGTCATTCAATTTGGGGTCTTGGTCCATGTTTGACCAAGTTTGACTTTACACACCTTAAGGTAAAAACCCACTATTTAGGACTTTTTGGACTAAGACAAACTTAAGAAACTAAACACACTTACTTACAAGACGCTCACACACACCTTGAGACTTTATCATAGTCCTTATTCACTGGTGGTTGGCTAGAACCACCTACAAGCCAAAATTTGAATAGGATCTTTACTAGGACCCTAAGGTGCTCTTGCACCAACATGATTACAATGAGATAGGAGGATGACGAAGATGAGGACTTTGATGTTGAAGAAGAAGAATCAACTCCTCCTTTAGATGCCTTAACACCTACTAGTTCAAGGCCTGAAAAATTGAGCTACATTAGGAGAGGGAAGAGGAAGATGTAGTCTTTAGTTTTCTTTTTTTCACATTTGGACATATCATTATATCTAATTTTGTAAACATTTATAAGCTTATGCTGCTGTTATACATTTTAAAGTTTGCAACTATGATGAAATTTCAAATATCGAGTGTTTGAGATTCATATGACATGTGCAATGCATCAATTATATCTCTTATGTTCTCTAAATGCATTAATTTGTTTTTGTTTTTACGTAAAACTACGGTTTTTCCTTTTGCTGAGTCCTTTCCCGAGTCTTTTCCGAGTCTGAGTCCGAGTCTGAGGTGAGTCTGAGTTTTTCAACTATGGTTCCACCCTGTACATATTGTATTTCGTGTGTATGTTGTCTTGTGCAAGCATGACCTCTATTGGCATGATGAAGTGCACTTGTCTTGGTTGTCTCTTTTTGTGGTCTTCTCCTAAAGATAACCAAATTCTCACTATACCTACAAGAAGCACACCTCCCCAACCAAAGCCTATGCTGGTGACCAACTTTGCAATGCCTAAATTTGCTTGGTTCTGTGCGTTCAGCCTCATTATGCCCATCATATATAACCAATCTGAGAAGTCTTTTAATTGGTCCCCCTTTTGGTCAGAATTGCATGTACATCGTTCCTCGTCATAATCCATATCCTTATCATTTGCTGGAAGTTAACAAACCAAGAATATTCTAAATATGGAGTGATTTTTGTTGTTTCCTATTGTTGTGTAGTGTTGTAGACTTTTAATGGACAACTAAACATTTTCCATGGGTGGATTCAAATGCATTTTCAACTATGGAGGATGAGGGCAACCATATTGTCATTAATGTAGTTGTTGAGCTCCAAATGTCTTTGGTCCTTAGGCCTAATCTAAACCATGTATTCTCTAGATTCCACAAAATAGCACTTACATTGCACGCCAAAAATATAATCTACAATTCTCAATTGAATTCCCACAAGCGACTAGACAATCAAACAAAATATTATAAAAATCCGTTGATTAACAATTAGTCATTTCTATTCTCCACATGACTACAAGTGCCAAGGAACTTCTAGGGTTTCAATGCATGCAAATTCAGTCACCATTAGAACATCTTTTGTATCACAAAGAGGTAGCCATTTTGAAGTAGATTTCTGTAACTGCATGTCTCTTTGGCCATTTGTGTATCTTCAAGGAGACTTATAAGAAACAAATTGTTATAGGTTTTTCCTAACTTAGGGTTTCCTTTTACCACACTTACTAGTACAAATGTAATAATGATTTGATGAATGTCAGAACTTTGTAAATCATTCTTTGTAATGGTCATTTCCGTACTGTATATGGATTTTTGGAGTTTGGGGGGGGGGGGGGGGGTTNGGGGGATTATTAAGTATATTCAATTGTTTAATATCATGTCACTTTTCTTATTCCTATGAGTTGTTTCTTCTAGTAAATTTTGACTTCATAACACATTGAATAGGTACTAGTCCTGGAAGTGTTTGACCCTCCATGCACCTGATATGAACATCTTTAACCAATAGTTTAGGGAGTGGTGGTAGTTTGTATGCAGTTCACGATTCAGTATTATAAACCTGGGAAACAACACCAACAAGCTAAAGAGTTTGTATCCTTAAAGAATCATACCTTGCACATTTTTATCAGCTTAAGAGACCTTATAACTTTTGGGACCAAGCCTACAATATATAATATTATAGTTGTTTCAATTTGTCTATTTTCAATTGTCTTTAAATTTTTTAACGATTACCTCTAGGAACACTCTCCTAGGTCCAAGTGAGTTGAAAATGGAGGAAAGATTATACACTCTTAGCAATTGGCCTATATCACTCACATTTTTTTGATATATTGATTCACCGGCCTTCAAGAATGATATTTCACTGACCTTGAAGCAAGCTGAATTCTTGAGGAATGTGAGCAACAGTTTTGGTAACCAACAAGGCCACTTTAAGGCGATTAAAAAAATCAATGCTAGCCATACCAAGATCCTAGGGTGTATTGTGAATCATGTACAATTTATGTGTCTTGCCCAAGTAATTGTAGAAGCTATTGAACCCATCAATTTCATGGTATGGATCAAAATTAAGAAGCACTGACTTATTAGAGGATAGAATGGTCATGTGAGAATATTAATATTGGCGACCACAAAGATGAAATTGGATTTGTCACTTGGGAATGGTAATTTGTGCCTAGAGTCCTACGAATAAGGTTTCATTCTCAGTTACCAAGATTAGAAACTTAGCTTGTTCTGCTGAATACGTTTCTTCCTTTTAATGATCTGAATGTTGCCTATTTGTATATTTCATTATTGCAGTTAATAAGGATTTATCTTTATAAGCAATCTTTTGAGTTCAAAATACATCCTCTACATTTTTTAAAAGTATATAATCTTGCTCAGTTGCTTATTCTTATGATGGTCAACTCGATTCTTATATGCTACTTGATTTCTATGATCACTTGGATGGTTTCTATTTTCTTATTTTGGAAGGCTTAGCAGCCAATTGTAAAAGATCAAATTAACAGGCTCATCTCTGTCTCTTTTTGTCTCCCCTAAATCGTCTTATCCTTTTTTGAAGATGTTGGTCTAGGATTAGATTAGAAGCAAAATAGGTTTTCTTTTCAATGTTGTTTTAAGCTTATAGATTATCAATTGTAGTGTTTGCTTACAAGATATGGTTAAACCCTAGAATTTTATGTTCCTTTTAAGTATTGTTAATTAATCCAGAGAGCAAGTTTGTTAAACGACAAGTGCTTCTTCAAGTAAAGCCTTCAAATACTGGTATCCCTACACAATCACTCCCAAGTTAACCCAAGCAGCCTAGACTATGGAAATGAAGCCTTGGAAGATCTATATCCCTTTCAAGTGGGAGTCTTTTGTTCCATTAACAAAATGCTTCTGTGCTTGCTTCCATGTAGGGTCTCCTGGAAAACATGTATTTTTCCAATCTAGAGAACACGTGTTGAAGCCCTGAGGTAATATTTCCTCCTGATAATAAACAAGGGCTCGACGGGTAGCCGAGTTGTCCATTTACTTGTACAAAGAAGGGAAGGTTGTGAATATAATTAATTATACAGTTGATGAAACCAATTAAGAAGCCAAAAGCCTCAAGGATATTTTCAATAACGGCATAGTTGCAGCAATTAAAGGCTTTAGAAATGTCCAGTTAAAGGAGTAAGTGTGGGATTTTCTGAGATTTTCTGAGAATACAAGGAGTGAGCTACTTCTTGGACAGAGAATGTCCTATCTTAAATCTTATAGTTCGGGGCAAAGGAAGATCAAGAGGGGAAAACAGCTGAGTCAGCAAAGGTTTTAGTCTTATGGCTAACAGTAAGGAGAAATTTTATAAGCCCTGTTGCAGAGAGAGAAAAGACAGCATTTGGCCACATGCTCAGCTTTAGAATTTTGAGACATGAATTATCCAAGCATTTTGTGCTTCCTGCAGGATTACCAAAAGAAGAGGGCCTGAGGTGGTGAATGGCCAAATTTTTTGGTAGAAGAAAGTCAGTATATCAAACAAACAACCGAGTATAAAGAGAAGCATGTAACATTAAAGAAGCAAAGCCCTTAGAAGGTATATTGAACAAAATAACTAGATAAAATGAGAATACATACTGGCTGAAGGACATAGGACATTAAAGCAGATGAACCCGTGGCAAGTGAAAATCACTTACCAAACTTTAAGATTAATTTGAAACAGGAAAAAAAAATTAAATTAAATTGTACTGACTATCAGTATCATTAATGATTTTAGTATTAATTTTTTGGAGTCATTATTGATATCCTGAAATAAACATGTAATGCACAGTTAGGACATTAATAAGTATGCATGACTTAGACCATTTTAAATATTTGAGTAGTTTTCTCAAAGAATCCACAAGCATCAGATTCCAATCAAGCAAGCCACAGTTAATAAATCATTTCTGTCCTGACAATCTATTTTATTCTGAATCATTCTTCCTTCTAAAAGATCATGTATAAAAGCTCTTACTCATCTACAGGCACTGTAATTTATTAAATTGCAAACTACCTATTTCATTCACATCCATTCAAAAAGTGATGATATTTTACATACATTAAATCACAGTCCAAAATATTTTCTTCCAAATTCTATCAGTGCCTGACCAGTTTGTCCTATGGCCTCTAAAATCAGACAATACTAAGCTTGGCCTGTGATTGCTGCAATACAAGCAAATTCACAGATTGTAAATACAAAAGAATCGGTAATTTTACAACTTTATAGAACATCAAAACTATGGCCGAAGTCTCTTTTGGCTAGAAGCAATAGAAGGCTTCCCATCAGACTTTAATGTCCCAGCCGAGTCACCCTCTGAGGATGTTTCCATTGACTTTGCGAATTCAGTAGATAACCCAGCATAGAGATCCACCACTCTTCTGATATTATTGTTAAGCTCTCGAATCAGGCTCACATTTCGGTTTAAATTATCAGGGATCTTGGATTCATGATTTAGATTTATCTCATTAATTAGCAAGCGGTTCTGATCTAGAATATTCTGCACCTGACTAAAGCTTTGCAGAAAGGTTTGCAAGACCTTACCATCCATCTGATTTCCATTCCCAGCAACAGAGAATGCATCTCCCTCCATCTGGATGTACAAATACAAACCTGCAAAAGGAAATTATAGATTTATCAGATTTCAGCAAACTAATCCAAGCCTCCATTTGAAATATTTAAAATGAGGCAATATTATTTAAAAGTGGCAGAACACATCCAGTACCATTCTATTAAAATTTCTGTACCAAAATTTTGTGGTGCCAAATGAAGATCAGAAAATCATTGCCAAAGCAATTTTCCTGTTTTCTTTTCTACAAACCCACTCAACTCAAGGTAGCCTATCAGATTTTATTTGCTTCTCTATTCACTCTAATCTAACATAACAATTTCTATTATTACTGTGCCGAAAAAAGTTTATTTCCTTGATTTAAAATAGCTTTTGGAAAGAAATGTTCTTGATTATATGGCATTTAAGTGTATCATTGCAGGCAGGGCATTGCATTGACAAAACTTAACTTTTTAACTCATTAGCTGCAAAAGTTATAAAAAATGGAGTATGATGAACAATGCATCTAGCTGATTCCAGTCACAGATGATAATGATGGACACTTGCAGGGGCCTGTGAGCTTAAATCCAGTGATATGTGAGAGAAGGGTTTGGTCACTTGACCATGATGATGGTATTGATCTAGAAAATGGATCAGCTCTGTTGTATTTTTTGCCTACCAACCTCTTTTTGTTGAGGACCCATGTTTAGGCTCAAGATGGTTGTTTTAGTAGACTGTTTGGGTAGAGAAGTCCAGATCGGTACGCAGTCTCTCATGGTTGCCTGATACTCTGCTTCATTTTCTTTCCCAGCGTATTATAATTTGCCTGGTATTTCAATGGTAAGTGAAGGACCATGTAAAACGCTCATTTATGTCTTAGGAAAACTCAAAAAAGGTTATATGCCTTCCCCCATGCAATCTTTTAGATGCAGAGAATCAGATGTGGCAAAAGAGATCTTTTTTGATGCACTTGCTTGGATATGTGCATTTCCAGTCTGCCAATTTTTAACATGAAAATCTAATACAAGAGAGATAAAGGCAAGCTAAGAATCACGAAACAAAGTTTACAAGTAAAACAAAGAAATTCGTAATTATCATTTGCAACCTATGAACATTATGGGGAACAAGATCAACACAGAGAGACTGGCGTATAAATTTAGGGTAAAAATCAAACTGTATACACATTCTGCATTAGTAGCTTTGAAATTTGAAACCTGTATGGTTAAAAAGCCCTTATATCCCCAAGAGTAAAACCATTTTCACAAAACAATATTTCTCCTCATAAATAACTTTCAGATAGAATCGAACTTTTTAAGTGCCTCCTGCACCACTGGTATTGAACCCCGGATTATAATGACCGACCTTTTAATGCGCAGCAATCAAAATCCTTTTCAATAAATACAATTCAATATTCCTCTCAGTAAATAAATTTCAGACATGGACAAACCTTTCAATGGTTTCTTTTTCAATTATACTGGAACCTGAGTACGATCTCGAACTCTAATTCTGTATAAATTCCAGACATAGACAAGAGGGTCTTACTTGGTCCCAAACTCTATCCCTTCCGCTTTCCAGATAAGAACCAGACAAATATCTCAATTCACCTGCATTGAAAACCCACAAAGCAAGTGAACCCCTTTTTTCACTCATCCTGCTTGTAACAGACACTGTAATCCATAAGTCACAGAAAACGGCATTTCACAGGATTCTAGAAACATCGATATACAAATTCCTCTAACAAGCAGCGCACCTGTTCAGTTACAGTTACTTGCATTCAACTTCAAAACTAGCCGGAGGAAATTCGAAAACAAATAAAAAACTAAAATTAAAAGCCAATAACCATCCCCCACCAAAAAGTGATGAATCTCAGATGCTCACTTTTACATGTCGAAATCCATGTAGGCGGATGAGGGGCAAAAATATCAGCAGAACAATGATTGATTGAAGAGATAAAGTTAGTGATTAGCGTACCTTAAAAACGTGGCAGATTTTCGACATCGCTGATTCGTTCTGAAAGGGACCAGTCAGATTCGATTGGTAATCCAAAAATCTGCGAACTGTTCCACTTACGGCATATAGTTTACTCCGTCCATCAACTCCCACAGTACAATTCCAAACTAATTACATACTTAAACCGATAATTTGGTAGGCGTCCATTTTGCTCGCCGGAAAAACTCTGCGTGAAGAAAATTGTACGAAAAAACCCAGATAGCATAGATTCTATGATGAATGATCCATCAATCTTCTATACCTGAAATCTTGATGGCGCCGCTACCATCATTTTAGCAAAGTGGAAAGTGAAAAATCTTGTTAAATACGGATTTAAATGCCAGTCCTGAGCTGCCAAGTGTTAATTAAGCTCGGAAGATCTCTACGATCGGGCCGAGACTAGAATGGTACTTTTTGCTTTCGGGAATATAAAATAAATTCGTGTGATTGGAATGTCAAGTCCTCGGACTCTTCTTTTTATTTTATTATTATATTCTCACTTCTAAAAAAGCAAAGGTTGACCACTTACAAAAGTGTTTCTCATTCCTAATTTAATCACATTGATTTCCTAATTTAATCAACAATAATCAATGTGATGTGTCTCTTCAACCACTTCACTTTATGCTATACACCCTACTAAACATAGAAAAGATAAGGTTGAAATACAAGTACATAAATTGTAATGTATGTTTTAGTTAAAAGTTGATGAATAAATTTTTTATTATTTTTGACATGAATGTTTTTTATGGATGGGGACCTCATCTTTATATTTCATTTGTTCAAATCTACGAGTTCAATGGTTCAGGGAAGGCACAAGGCTTGCGAGTCGAGACAAAAATACATAAGCGAAGATTGTTGATAATTAATTTGATTTATATTTATTTTATTTATTATTTTAATTAAATTTTATGATATAGAAATAGGTCAAATTTTATGATATAGAAATGGGTCAAATTATCTTTTTTTATAAAATTATATTCGAGTTTTAATTTAGGTTAAGCCAATTTTCTTTATGATGTTTTTTTTCTCATCGACTTAGAATAAAGTATGTTAATCTATGTATAGTGTGTCTAAAGAACAAATCCTAATTCACTTTAAAGGATTCATGCATTAGATGAATCTAACCATTGTTATCAATTCAAGGGAATCATAACACATCATATTGCATCATCATGTTAAATGAGCATCTACAATTAGCAAAATAGTAAGATCAATTATTTGGTTATTTGTATCTTCAATCATTATTCCAAATTGTTAATTCAAATCTAAGAACTTGGCATAAGAAAATATCCTCCCTTAATAAATCCTTTGTAGACACGTAAATTTATCCCATCATAACCTCGCCTAAAAACTAACTTAATGATTTAATTCTTTAGCTAATCCACTTTACCTAATGTACCTCACCTAATCTATTATTTAATTAGTGAATTTCCCTATCACAAATAATTAAACAATTATATTATTTAATAGTCAATTTCCCTTACACATGATTAAATAATTTTATAATTTAATTGTCTTATATTTCACTTCTCATGGCTAAAATAATTAGATAATTTTTTAATTTAATTATCTTATTTTCCACCTCAAATAGATAAAATAATTAAATATTTTTATTTTTAATAATAAGTATATATTCTCTCCACCAAAATCTATGAATACACTTGTTCCCCACATTTGTATGGTTGCAACAACTTATTATTTTTCGTAAATGTTATTATATCCCTTCATTCCAAATAAACCCCATCAGGACTCTTCATTCTCTCTTCAATCCTAGCAAAGTCTTCTCATTCATTATCCATTATTAATCTCCTCATCATATCTCTATTATCCATCTTTCCTCACAAAAATTTATAAATTGAAACTCTCTCTCTCTCTCTCTCTCTCTCTCTCTCTCTCTCTCTCTCTCTCTCTCTCTCTCTCTCTCTCTCTCTATGTATGTATGAGAACGTCCACACCTCAATTATCATTAAAGAAAATTCTACTTTGCAAAAGAATTTCATAATAAAGTTCACATTGTTTCATATTTTTATTTTTGTTTCATTGTATGCTCTATCTAGGTTTGCTTTAGTTTAAAATATGAAACTTTTGACATTTGCATTTTTTCTTACTTTTGATTTCTAAGCTTGTACATATGTTCAAGTGACTCGTGTGAGGGGGTATATCTCTTGTTTACTATTGTTCTTTGTTTTAGGTTGTTAAGTAATTTTTAGCTAGCTTGGTCTTGTAGCCTCTTACTATTTTTTATATAGAGTTCTATTTTTGTAGGAAGGAGCTTTTAAGAGTGAAACATACATTATAATTGCATTTGAAGAAACTAAACGACAAATTTTGACTTATTTTACCTATAATTGTTTTTGACATTTTTCAAAGTGATTTAGATTTTTACTATACAAAAATTCATATAATTGTACATGAAATCCATACCATATGAACTATGGCATATAGATGAAAATAACCAATTCTATTTTTTTTATACAATGTATATACCTCAAGTTATTACAAATATCTCTATTTTTGTTTAAGAATATATGTGCTAGTTTTGTCATATATGTACAACTTTTAACCATTATCACACGGGATATACAAAGGTAAATATATACATGGCGAGATATATGGTTATTTTATTTTATACGTTATATAACACTATATGTGCATTGTTTTTAACACCATAATTTTAACATTTTTATTTTGGGTATTTACAATTTTTAAACTGTAGTATAATCTAGTTTTATGCCCCAAAAGGTAGGAGGAAGTCCTTGAAAAAGGATACAAAATCTATAGATTGAGCACCATTAGATCATCATCATATTGATATCAAGCACACCTTAATTTATGTACATGGTTATACTATCCATAGAGTTACATAAATTTGCATAGTTTAGAGCAATTTGTTGTCCACATTGAGTTTGCTTATTTAATTTTATATATTTACAATTAAAGTCTTAAAGTTTGTAGTATTCACTTTAAGGCTAATAATAATAAAAATATTAAATGATTATCACTATAAGGAAGAGGACACGTGCTTATTTTTCCTCTAATAAATTCTCAATCACATAAGTGATTAGGAGCCTCACTAAAATTAACTGTTAGATTATAGTCAATCAATAGGAGCTAACTTTAGCCCTGACCACTTTATATTTTTAGTGCTCAATTGCAATCACATGGTTAATGAGATCCTAGCTCGTAAGGGACTACCCAACCTCTCCCTCCTTCATTTGATTTCCTAAAATGGCATCTTTAACTTTCTCCTTCTTAATCAAAATTTAAAACTTGTATGAGTGTAAGAAAGTTGACTTGGAGCTATGCATAATAGACTAGATAACTTTTCTAAAATTTGCTCCAAACTTTAGGTACTATCATTTGAAGTCATTCTTTTAGTTTAAAACTAAAAATATTAATATACTTTTTCTCTAATTTTTTTAATTTATCAAAAAATCACAAATAATTTATTTATGATGTTTATTTTTCCCTTAAACTTACTTACTTTCATTTTTTAGGTCCTAGCTACTAAATGTATTACTTCTTGCATTCCATGTTTTTTTATTAAGGAAAACAGGTTTTGATGGTTTCCTGAAACCCTACAGAGCTATATATAAAAAACCTAGAGCATATAAATGTTAAGTATCAACTAAAATGAAATAGGTAGTCCAAACAAAATAGTCCCAAAAAATACAGAAGCCAAGGACAAAACCCAAAAAAGACCAGGATATAAAATCAGGGACGCAAATCAGGCAATGTCTCTGAGAATCTCAGCAGCACACATCTCCAGCTTTGTCATTCTACTTGTAGCCTCTTTCAGGTCAGCCAGCTCTTTATCAGCTTCCTGGTTCTCCATCTTCTTAGTGGCCTCTCTTGTCCTCTTCTTATTTCCCTCTTCTGGAAGCTTATCACTGTCACTATTCAGCGGTTGGTCCTCCTTGTTCCCTCTTTGCTCTTCAAATTTGTCAATAATCACCTTAATATTATCATTTTGCAATTACTATTAATTTTATGGTTTTGGAAGATATATGTTAAAGATCTAATTATAGAGCTTTTTATATTTTAGTGTGTTATATGTCATTGTTTATGTATCATATTACAAATTGGGTTAAAATTTACTCTCACATTTATATTTTGTTTTTAAAATTAACTTGTACATTTGAATCTAAAGTAGTATTTTGCATATGCTCTTCTCTTGTGTCTTTGGGCACACTTCGTGATAAAAAGAAAATATCATTTCTCAAGTTTTTTTGGGGGGACATACCTTGGATTCATGACCAAGCATATGAACTCAACTCTACTATTTTAATAGAGTATATGAATTAAAGGATGAAATACATATTTATGGAAGGGAATTTCATCATTTGAGCTAAGCCCCCAAGGACTTTATACTTTGAGAAAGTAAAGGAGAATAGTGGGTTATTGTCTCCTCCAAGCTATTTGGCATCTCCAGTTTAATATACATGGTTTAACCCTCACATGTCATCATGATATTTTGAGAATACCCTTAAAAAATATGGTATAACCTATCAACAATCCTTCGTTCGAGTGCATCAAACATTAATTAGGCTCAGGAAGTTTCTTACTTCGTACTTTTAGATTGGGGAGATATAGTTGACTTTTTGGTAAGAATTTAGGTAAAGGGGCGTAAGTTGTACATAACCTTGCATTCCCTAGCTATATGTAATTCAATAGAGAGTACATTTGTAGACCGATAAACATTGATACACTTGGACTTAATTGACATGTGTGCGAACTGAATAAAATATCACGAATCATCTGTTGGAATTATATGATGTGCCCAGTGACTGGGAGGGGGGGTGAATCAAGAACCAATAAAACTTAATCCTTTTAATCCACAATTAGATTAGCTTATTTGTTTGCATGCATATAACTTGAAAGTAAAGAATCATGCAGAACACATAACACAATATTTGGTTACCCAGAAACCTTCCAAAAGAAAGTAAAATTGGGGTGGGGATGATACCCACAAGATTTAGTAGTGCAGTATAAATTTAGCCTGTTAGAGCTTACAATGACCACTTCTAATGGTCTTCCTTGTTAGGTCCACCTTGTTAAAGGATTTTGTACAATACAATTGTAAGGTAGAAAATATGGATAGGGTCTAGAACAATGTTGGTTTGCTCTTAAAAGTGACCCTATGCACATATTATCCACTTACATTTAATTGTAATTGTTAAGGGGTGTAAATCTGGAAATGTTTGTAAATGAAAATGGAATAAAATACATACCTTCAAAAAATAACCTGTTGAAAACCCTATCATACGGTCTCAGAAACTATTGATTTTCATGTTCTTAAACTGAAACTGCGAGATCTACAAAACCCAAAAATATTTTTCTTTTATGAGAAAGGTTGATTCTAACCCTCAAGTCAATGTCGACCTTGACCCAAAATTTCCAATTCTGACCTAGGTCAGGGTTGAGGTTGTCCTTGACCTAGGTCAGGGTCAAACTTGACCCCAAAATGTCACCCTTGACCCCAAAATGTCAATCTTGATCTTCACATCTTTGACGGAAAATCTATTTTCGAATCCTGAAACTTTGTTGAAAAGGGTATCCAGATTTGAACTTTAATTCATTGTCCCAAACCTGTGCCTGCAAGAAAAATGGTTTGTTTGTTGGGGGGAGGGGTTTGCCTTGGTCAAACCCCAGTTTTAGAATTAACCTTATAATCGAATTGAAATTTCATAAGTAAATAAAGTAAATAAACAAATTCACCTTGCTTGTATAGAAGCCCTTGTGGTGAATTCGAATCTGTGGATCCACAAGTATGTATGCACCAAATGGATGTAGAATGTAGAATGTCTCAAATCAATTTCTTGTAAATCTTTAACACCAATCTTGAATGGATCTTGGAATAGGAAGAGGTTTGCATGGATGTGGATGGAGAAATCTTCAATAAGAGGGCTTCATAGAGCTTGAATCCTTCAATGGCTACCAATGGACCTCCTTGATGAATTGGATGCTTGAATTCTTGAATTCTTGAGAGTAGATTCTTGCTTCAATATATCATGCATAAAGTTTGGATGGAATTTCATCTTGCATCTTAGAGAAAATGAGAGGAGAAAGCTTCCTTATATACAAATATAGGGCATAATATTCTAGAGAGGCCTACATAGGAGAATTAAATTTCCATTAGACCTATACCCCTAGAAGAGGACCTATGTTAAATATAATTTAAGAATCATTGCTTCAAAGACCGAAACAGCCAACCCGGAAGCAGGAATTAAACTTTTCTGAAGCCCGAGATCTGAAAATCCCAAAAATCTAAATTTGGACCTTGGGCCTGAAAAAGGTCAATTCTGACCTAGGTCAAGGGTGAGGTCGAACTTGACCCAGAAAGGTCGATTTTGACCCTACGGTCAAAAATCACAGTTTCCAGTTTAGGGTGTCAGAAACAGGTTGGAAAAAGTGGGAAATGGGACAAAATAGGGGAAAAAGCTAGATCCAATTTAGAGAGCCATTCAAGGCGCTTGACATGACCCCAAACCACTTACTCGAAAGACAAAACCAGTCTACAATGGAAGTGCTTCCATTTTCTGACTATACATTTAGCCCCCACTTTAGCAAGAGTATGGACTCGATGCAAACTCTTGGTAAAGGAGATCATGAAGAAAAGATAATCTTATTAAAATAAAAAGGGACAAAGGAATCCTCAAGCGGCCCCCAAGAACTTAAGTCTTTATCAACCCTAAGATCACAATAAGAGAGACATCACCGGTCAAAGAGAAAAAGAGAGAGGGTGTGTTTATCTCGCCCAGTAAGATGTGTGTATCTCACTGTGAACCACAAAAAGGATAGGATGGACCACTAAGCAAGCACTTGATAGTCACCCATAAAATTGTGTGCCTTTCGGAGGCTTTGTGCATGTATGTAATGCATCTTTTGATGGCTTTTATGAAGTACCCATGGATCCATATCCTCATATCACCATGGAATACATTTGTAAAATATGTATCTCTTCAAGATTTAGCAACTTATGTGCATTACCTTCTGAGGATTTAGCATATTGAATTGTAATTGAATGCGTATCTCTTCAGGATTTAGCAAATTATGTGTGTTACCTTCAGAGGATTTAGCATGCTGCAAAACAAAAGGTTAGAACAAAAATGCAATAATATAGAATGAGGGAGGTCGTGTATATGCCCCCCTCCTTAAGATGGAAAAAAACATACTATTTTGACATATTAAGGAAAGAAAAGAATAAGGATAAATCCTTCTTCAACATCAAGACAATATCTATAGACAACACCCAGTCCAAGCCAAGAAGGTCACAGCTCCTATGAGGCCATGGAAGGGATGAATTCAAAGAGATATCATGCAAGAAGTGAAAAAGTAACCCTTGTGAGGGATAACACACGATTCAGTTTCCAAGGTGAGAGATTTATCAACCATGGAAACCCAATGTCAAATAAAGAAATAGGTTATGATCAAGGACATAGATCCTCAATGCAAACCAAAATTTTCATGTATGTTAGATATCACATAATAGATAGATACTGCTTAACCAAGGGAAAAGTGGATCCTGGAAAGACAAAAAAAAGGAGATGGCATCCTTGCCCCCCAAGCGTAGGAACAAGGATGAAAGGGGACCTATTATATTGCTCACAATACTATGTAAGACAACGAGCCCCCAAAGATTAGGCTAACATTGTTTACATATTGTGGAGTTCCATAATAGGAACATAAATGTTATTTAGAGAAAATAGGATTGAAATACAACTTATTGCCACATGATATATAAATAACTTTACTATCAATGAGCTGACTAATTTTATAATGTAAAGCTTGACATTCATTAGTAGAGTGATCATGAAATCTATGATACAAACAAAAAGGAAGAGGTTCCAAGTGTGGACTATGTTTCTTTTTGCGTTTAGGTCTAGTAATCATCTTAGCACGAAGGAGTTTAGGCAAAAAAACTTCTTGGTCAAATTCCTTCATAGGGTCATCATGTTTTGAAGTGTTATTCAAGATGTTGTTATTGATGTTTTGTTGAGGATTAAATCCCAATCCATAAGAATGGTCATGCCCCACATTCTGTAAGGGAATTTGAATTTTTGGTTTATGCTTACCACATCTTTGACCATGGAATCCTTGTTTAACTAGTAAATGATAACCAAGACCACAACAATAAGCCATATCAGAAGGATTCAATGGAACTTCATTAGTCGCTATGTCATTACTAGTAGGTTTGAAAAATTCATAATGGGTAGAAGCAGCGACAAAGTTATTACAAAGGGAATGAGAAGTAGAAGCAAAGACTCGTTGTTCAAACTCTCCTTGTTGCTTCATAAAATCAAGATCGGAAACCTTATACTCTCCAATAAAGGTAGGATTAAAATCCAAGGTTCCTCAATCATCTCCAGGAAGATCATTAGAGGAAGAAGGATTACTATTAGGAATAGGAGTATTGTGGGTTTGAATAATCAAACAAGGATTTGGCGCATCATCCACATGAAGTGTATATATCATGTTGTTGTGAATAAACTTGACTTTACGGTGAAGGGTGGAAGGAACAACATGCATCTCATGCAACCAAGGTCTACCCAAAAGGAGGTTATAAATAAGAGGTTCGGGCATAACATGCAAAGGAGTATTTAGGATGACCGAACCTGCTTTGATAGGTAAGGTAATGATTCCTAAAGTGTTCTTAGCAATTTTATCAAAGCCACGTATAGGAGCATTATTAGGTTGAATAGTTGAAAGATCAGCTTTAATTGCTCTGAGAATGTCCATGCTACAAATATTAAGCCCATGTCCATTATCAATCAAGGTCCTACAAATGATACTCTTATTGATAGTAACAACAACCATAAGAGCATCATATTGATTCTGAACTTCTTTAGAAGGTAAATCCTTTTGAGTAAACAAAACGTCAGGAGGACCTAGGGTAGCATGCATGCACTGTAAGAAGGCATTGATATTCTCTTGATTAGGAGGTGGATTAGGAAGAGTTGCTAGAGCTTGTTTCAAGGATTCATGGTAATTAGGTGAAGTTTGAAGAAGCTCCCATAAAGAAATCTTGGCAGGGGTATTGCGCAATTGGTTTATCAAATCATACTCCATGCTAGGAAGATGGGGTGGAGGATGAAGAATGGGTTGAGAAGGTGGTAAAGAAGTAGGAACCACCAGATTAGTTTGAGGTTCATTCCTTGTACGATAGGTGTGAGCTATCGAATCTTGATCATTGAAAGACTCTAAAGACTCCATAGGTTTACCTTTGATAGTAATGCGAGGACAACCTTTGATAGTCAACAAGGGTTTTGGATAAACCATGTTAGCTATCTCAACACTGCAAATAGATTCACAAGAGGGAAGCAAAGAAGACATCCAAGGAGGAGATGAGGTATGATCTTGATTCTCCATAAGATCATCACTAAGAGGGAGAGCATTAAGGGAATTCATATCATTCTCTACTAATGCCTCATCACGAGAAGGAATCCCAAATGGAGGTAAAGTATCTATAATGTTTTCTTCTTTCTCTAAAATGTCTGCATAAGAGGAGTGTGTTTTAGAAAAAGATTCACAATCATGTATGAATAAATCACCCTCTTGTATCAAAGCATCTTCACAAGGAGGGGATAAATCAATGTCTTTATCCAAGGGTTCATCCCAAAAAGGAGGATCATCCAGAATGGCTTCATGAGGAAGAGAGTAATCAGCATCCAAATCCAAAGGTTCATCCCAATTAGGAGGATTGTCATCCCTATCAATAAAGCACATTGTAGAAGTGCCATAAATCACTAAAGCTTGATCCCTAATGGGGAAAGAAGGTAAATTATTTTCTAAAGTAGGCTCATAGAAAAGACATATATTAGGAGAAGAATTAACATCAATCCTCAACTCATCTCCATAAAGAGAAATATGATGGAGAGAAAGATTAAAGCCATCTTCTTGCTCTAATATATCCTTACAAGGTAATACAAGAGAGGACAAAGCAACATCGCATGAACTAAATAAAGTCTTTCTAGGTGTAACATCATTCAATGGTAAGGTAAGAGGAGGATGTTGTTTAATCCCAAAAGTTATAGAAGGATGTTTGGAAAACACTTGAAACAACTTGTGCAACATGATAACGAATAAAGAAATGCATAGAAAATAGGTCCAAATGCATTCAAATGAAATCTATAAGCATGAAAAATGTAAATGTTTTTGTATTTTTAAAGAAATGTTGTGATTTTTTTTTTGATATATAAGTGCAAGAGCATAAAATAAATCTACTTTTAATTGCATGTAAGATCCAATACAAGATGCAAATCTAACATAAAAAAGAAAGAGTTGTCTATCGCAGGTTCACCAAAATGTAAGGTAGAAAATATGGATAGGGTTTAGAACAATGTTAGTTTGCTCATAAAAGTGACCCTACGCACATATTATCCACTTACATTTGATTGTAATTGTTAAGGGGTGTAAATCTAGAAATGTTTGTAAAGGAAAATGGAATAAAATACATACCTTCAAAAAAGAACCTGCTGAAAACCTTGTCAGACGGTCTTAGAAACTATTGATTTTTGTGATCCTGAATCGAAACTGCGAGATCTACAAAACCTAGAAATATTTTTCTTTTATGAGAAAGGTCGATTCTGACCCTCAAGTCAATGTCGGCCTTGACCCAAAATTTTTGATTCTGACCTAGGTTAGGGTTGAGGTCATCCTTGACCTAGTTTAGGGTCGACCTTGACCCTAAAATGTCACCTTTGACCCCAAAATATCGACCTTGACCTACACATCTCCGACAGAAAATCTATTTTCGGATCCCAAAATTTTGCCGAAAAGGGTATCCATGTCTGCACTTTAATTCATTGTCCCGAACCTATACCTGCAAGAAAAATGGTTTGTTTGTTGGGGGGAGGGGTTTGCCTTGGTCAAACCTTGGTTTTGGAATTAACCTTATAATTGAATTAAAATTGCATAAGTAAACAAAGTAAATAAACAAATTCACCTTTCTTGTATAGAAGCCCTTGTGGTAGATTTGAATCCATAGATCCACAAGTATGTATGCACCAAATGGATGTAGAATGTCTCAAATCAATTGCTTGTAAATCTTCAACACCAATCTTGAATGGATCTTGGAATAGGAAGAGGCTTGCATGGATGTGGATGGAGAAATATTCAATAAGAGGGCTCCATAGTGCTTGAATCCTTCAATGGCTACCAATGGACCTCCTTGATGAATCAGATGCTTGAATTCTTGAATGCTTTAGAGTAGATGCTTGCTTCAATAGATCATGCATAGATTTTGGATGGAATTGCTTCTTGCATCTTAGAGAAAATGAGAGGAGAAAGCTTCCTTATATACAAATCTAGGGTACAATCTTCTAGAGAGGCCTACATAGGATAATTAAATTCCCATTAGACCTATACCCCTAGAAGAGGACCTATGTTAAATATAATTTAGGAATCGTTGCTTCAAAGACCAAAACAGCTTACCCGAAAGTGGGAATTAAACTTTTTTGAAGCCTGAGATCCAAAAATCCCAGAAATCTAAAATCTGGACCTTGGGCCAGAAAAAGGTCAAATCTAACCTAGGTCAAGGGTGAGGTAGATCTTGACCCTGAGGTCAAAAATCTCAATTTCCAGTTTAGGGTGTCAAAAACAGGCTGGAAAAAGTGGGAAATGGGGCAGAATAGGGGAAAAAGCCAGATCCAAGTCAGAGACCCATTCAAGGCGCTTGACATGACCCCAAACCACTTACTCGAAAGGCTAAACTAGTATACAATGGAAGTGCTTCCATTTTCTGAGTATACAACAATAAGTAATGCAACTCGGTTAAGAGATTTAAAGAAAGGACTGTTAGGTCCACCTTGTTAAGGGATTTTGTTGATCCACCTATGAGAATGAACCAGTTGATGATCTGCTCTGTGCAACTATGATTGCTGAATAAGATCCTTTGAATATAACTAATCACTTGAATGTGATAGATAAGACTCTGCTATCCTGAACACTTCTGCACTTAACTCAAACTGCCATTTGCATGCCTTATGCATACATAATCATATTCATATATTGTGCATATTAAATAAAACAAACTATCTTACATATATATATTTATCCAACAAATAACTCTGTAAGTCGGCTTGCAATAAACAAATTTATATTTAACAATATATGCAAAGTCGGCTTCAAACTATCACTCGGGTCCAAAAGACTACTCGGGTGATAAACTGTCACTTGGGCGATACTGAACACTCGGGTGATGTTGAACACTCGGGCGACATTGTATACTCGAGCAACACTAAATGACTAAGTTTTTTGACACTAATTGACAATATGTCTTGCCATAAGGTCTACATCATCAATAGAGGATCAACACACATTAATGATTCCTAGTTTATGACCAAATCAAGATAGTGAAATCAGTTATTTGCACTAGATCTTCACTTTGTGACACTTATTGAAACTAAACATGCATTTATAATTAAAAAATGATGCAAACTATTGATTCGAGAGATTTTTTCTCTTTATTCTAAATATTTATGTTTTAAAAATAAGAGCTATATTGTGGATATTTTTACATACCTTTTAATAACTTGCTTCTTTATAGTAATCAACATTTTTGAAATGTGATGCATTGTCATGTATAACCTTTTTATATAAAGGATAAATTTCTAATTTTTAAAATATAGATTTTTTACGTTGATAGTGCATATATATTTTTTATATTTTTTTGTTGTATATACTTTTTAATTAATTTTTAAAGTAAAAGTAATTCTAATTTGGACAAAGATTTCTATTGGTATGGAAACAAAATTTATACATGCATTTGAATTAACTTCTTTTTTTGTTGAAACGATGATATCAAAATTTAGGGGAAATATATTTTTTAGAAATTTTTCTCTATTTTTCTTTCTTTTTTAATGTGTAAAACAAAAACCTTAATGTCTAGTCAATATCCTACATTCAAAATACATAAATTAAGATAAGATACATGAATAGACGAGATAAGTTAATTAATTAAATTTGAAAGATTTATTAATATTAGTATAAATAAATTATTAGTAAAGAGAAGAAACCTAATTAATTTAAAGTTATTTTATTTTATTGTTAATTAATTATTATACTAAGAAATGAAGATTATTTTAGAAAATAATATTAATTAGATAGAAAATTTATATGTTTAATAAATTGAATATTTTAAAAAATAATATAAATTAGATAGAGAACTTATATGAATGTGCAAGTTACGTCTATCTATCTATCTATCTATCTATCTAAATCAAAAATATTATTATGTTGACACACAACTTACAATATTAGAAGATAATTATTTGTAATAGTAAATAAAAATTAAATTGACAAGTTGAACTTATCACTCCTCTCCTTCAACCTCCTATACGTCAATTTGGGTCAAGTAGGGATTTGAACCTTGGTTGCACCATTAACAATGCAACCATTTGACCACTACACCACAAAGTAATCCTTAAATTTAGGTTTTTTAACTAAATAAATTGATACTAATTTTTTATTTTAATAAAATAAGAATATATTTTATGTTTCAATTTTTAAAATTTTATTATTGAAATTATAATTTAAATCAATTTTTAATGAAGTGCATGAATAAAAAATAATATTTTAATTATAATTATTTGATTCACATAATTATTTATCATTTCTTATTTTAAGGTTTGAAAATACAAGATTTGAGACAAGAAAAGGGTTTTTATTAAAAAGATATCAACGTTTCTTAGAGAAAATTCTAGCATTTTAGGAAGAATATAAATAAGTTTTGAAGGTTGAAAACAAAAAAGATTTAACAAAGAACTTAGGAATTACTTGTGAAAGTGATATTGATATTGTTGAAATGATATTTTCTTTTTCAATAATAAATTAACAAAGGAAAATACAAACTTATTGAATTGGGGAGATCAATTCACTTAAGAAAATATTAAAATTTTGAGTAGTGTCTTATTAGAGTAATTAGAGTTTTTTTTTTATAAATATAATCATTCTAAAGATCGAATCAAAGATAAGTGTTTATATTTTTTTCTATAAGAAGAAACACAATGAAATCTAGAGAGGCCAAATAAAGGAATTCCATTGAATTATATTTGTTTTTTGTAAAATTAATTACAAATAAATTTTGAGATTAAGAGAAATTCAATTAAGAATCTCAAAGGTGCTTAAACACAATTTTTTGTTAGAAAATTTTGTGAAGAAATTACTAAGAGAGGGTGATTTCTTAGTAAAATTAAGATTTTATCATAATATGAATAATGATTAATTGTTTTTCTATAATAATATTTTCATTATTTCTTATAAATTTGAGTGAAATTGGAAGTAGTAAAATAAAAATAATAATGTGATTTTTATTTTATTTTTTTGCATAAGTAATACTGAAGGGGGTAGATCTCTTTTATTATTAATGAAAGAAAATTACATCATAAGAATTGATGTTAGAAAAATCTAATCATGTCACCATAAATTGAGATCTTGTTAATTTATGGCTAATAGAACAAATGTGGATACTCCTCAATGAATTGTATCATCAATAGAAGGTTGTCCCTTTCCACTTCAAACCTAAAAATACACTAGACAGACTTAATTTCTTCTTACTTCCCTTGCTTCTCCCAGTCAAAGGCATCATCCAACATCCCAATAACTCATTCCTCCTCAGTTTCATTCAATGCAAAATCTATTATGGGCCAATTATACTCCACCATAGTTTGTTTCCAATATAGTGACTCCATTCTTTGGGACCTAACATTTGAATGATCATGGAAAATAAATGTATAAAGATTAGTTTGTCATGGACATTACCTCGCCCACCAAAACTGTCTCCCACCACCAAGAAGATTGAATGCATGGTCTGGTCATTCCTGCATAGGAACAAACACCTACATTATTCCTCCTTCTCCTTTGGGCAGTAACAATCAGCACAAAAAGTGAACACCATCTTAAGTCAAGTCCATTAATGCTCAATCTTTCAATACATGATCTTCACCCACTGTTAATGTACTAAGACAAGAAGGCCCATATTATACATACTCTTCGATTTGTCAACCTATTTTTGAAGTATCTATCATTTGATAAAACAAGACTACTATGTCAAGAATCTAGATCTACTGGTCAAAGTATTTCATAAAGGACACAAAAATAATTTCCTGCATGATCTCCTGACTAATAAATCCATTTCAAGATTCCAAAAACTATGTTTGGATTTGAAACCAAGAACCCAATATCTCCATGATAGTACCATTTATGATAAGTTCTACAATAAATGTTAAGTTTATCAATCAAGGGAAACCCACTTAATATCCCAAATTCTCTTTAGATTATCAATCCTAAATCTTATTTTTAGATTTATTCCACGATATATGACACCATGAAACCCTATTATTTGTAACCATGATGTAACAAATACATTTGTTACCTCAAAACACACTATTAAATAGTTAAGAGGAGGGTTATAGGAGGAGCCATAGTTTATTTAGAAATAGGAAGGACAAACAAATATTAGTGCACCAAAAACCTCAATTTTGAAAAACTAAGACCTCTGCATAAGTGATATTTCAATTCATGTCAGTTATCTTTCAATACTATATGTGTCCATCCCAAAAAAGTTATCAATCTTATCTTATACGCAACCTTGGAATGCCTTCAAATGACATAGTATCATGGCTAAGGGCTCTAACTAGGTTAGGCCACTTGTCTAGAGAAGCACTGATAATTTCCTCCTCATCTAAATTAACCCCCATGTTGGCCAATAGGTCAGCCACTTTGTTAGATTCCTAATACACATGAGAGATAGGGGTATCACTGAGTCTAGGGAGAGAGTTATTACTCCTAGACACCCATGAAAACAATTTCCTATTATAAAATTGATTCTTACATATTGCACTATTATATATATGGGAATCCCCTTCAATATGCAAGTTACTAATACATTGTCCTTGCATTTAACCAAAGACCTTTGGTCAGTGCCCCCATTTCAGCTTCATTGTTTGTAGAACATCCAATATTCTTTTCTAAGACCCAAACACATTTACCAAAGTTTTTCATGATCACGCAATCAATTCTAATCCTTTAATCATTACCTTTTGTTGGCTTATCAAAATTAAACTTCTATCGACCTTCTTCTAGAGCTATCCACCTAGCATCTCTCTTAAGATTAGGTTTACATGAAATGTTGATTGATGGAAGTATTGATTTCTTCCAAGATTTTTTAACCTCATTATCCCATGAGGGGAAGAAATTAATATTTTTCCTTCTAACCTTTAGTGTTGAGAACTTCAAATATTCTATCCTCAATTTTAGAGACAACCTCCTCCACATTCATGGAATAAATACATAATATTATCCAATTCCTTTCCTTCCATACCTACCAAAAAAACCATCGAAGATGTGACAATCCATATGTCACCCCAAGTTGAGCAATTTCCAATGGTGGGTCAACTTAATAGGAAGCTCTTAAAAGAATTATATCTTGTTGTTCTCCAATTAGTAGAGCTAAATAGCCAATTCTAGCATGATTCAAAATAGGGACATTCTAATAACATGTCACGCCCCACCAAAGAACCCTTGGAATGAAGACTAAAACATGCATAATAAATTTTTTTAACATATATATGAAACATTGTAACATGGGTGCAATCTCATGAGATGTAATGCAACAACAAGCAATTTTTATTAACGTCATGAATACATTTCCATAAAAACAAAGCATCAACCAAATCACAAGTTTACATTGCATAATAGGAAATCAATCATAATGTCCATTGCATTGATCAAGCAAGGATAACATTATTTCTCCTAAGAGTTCCATGACATACCATATGATGCCTCAAATACATAGTAATGCCCTTACAAAATACCCAACATGAACTTGAAGGACTATCCACAAGCCTTGCCACACTTCTGATGTGCCACTCTAATCCAAGGGATCATGCTCATCAACTTGGAATGCTAACTCATTTTAGAACCTGCAATGCAAGGTACAAGACAAGAATTCCACTCAAAGAAGGTGTTAAATGATACCAAATAATGAACGTGAATATACCAAAAGGATCAAGGAAAATTTTGGTATCTGAATCATAAACCTTCTTTTGCAAAAACCAAGTGGAACAACATTTTGTCATAGATGCACAGTTTTAAAGGTTCATATGGACAGGAATAAAGGATCTTTGTGGAGGACCAGAGAAGTTAAATGTACAGAAATAAAGTGATATATGTGCAAGGGAAGCAAGTATATGCACAACTTTGCATAGGCAGATTAAATGCACAAAAAATATATAAAAGAAGGGAATATATAGGAGAAAAGTCTAAACACATATGTATGATCATTGTGAGGCCTATACCCATCTCGGAAGGTACCAAAAACATACAAAGGTGATCACTTACATGCAACAAGAGCAATATACACTAAATACATCATCATTAAAGAATATAACACAATGTTATGAGTACGAATCATCTCTACTATACAAGGTGTCAAGAACACATCATCAATGATATCATAAAGTCCCGAAGAAGAGGTAAATACAAACTAGAATCCCAAAGTGTACCAAGCACATAGATCTAAAATCAAGGTCACTCAATAAGAAAAATGTGAATGGATATGCCCTAACATACTAATCATTAAAACAAATTGTTCCACTAAAAGAAATATAACATCATCACAAGAATATTAATGCATCATGAATACATCATAAGTGTACATGAATATATCAAAAGCAATGTTGTAGTGTCATGAAGAAGTCATCTTATGATTTGGGACAGCTTGACACCTGTACATCGGTCCCCAACAGTTGTCGGTCATGCCACCTGACCACGAGGTACCCTGAGGCCCTCCCCACTATGCTTGTAGAGATAAATATATGGTCTACACATCACAAGCAAGGAAATCATATAGGGTATACACATAAGCACATAACCAACATCATGCCAAATATGCAAGTATAATGACAACATAGAATCGGGCACCACAATCGCCAAAGTTACAAAACCATCCAAAACAAGGTGACATTACAATAAAAAAATCAAAGTCACAACATCAAAATGAATATTATCTCAACTGTAAATATGAGAGGGATCACAGTTTAAAGTTGGGAGCGTCATTGCATAGCCAAGGTGGGGAACAAAATAACCCATCGCCTCACCGCACCATGACTCATGTGGCACCAATAAAACTCTCATGGAGATGAGGAGCTTGAAAGGAATATAATGCTAGGTCTACTAACAAACAAGGACCAGTCAATTCTTGGCCCATAACATAACTCACATTGGACCGGCCAATCCCTGCCCCTCACAATTTCTCTTTTCTTTGCAATTACTTTAATTTCATTAATTTGATTATGTTTTCACTCGATTAAGTACTCATCAATGGGTTACCCTATAGGCCCCTTTGTGCCCCAATCCCCTATTGAGAGCCACTCCTAAAACCGTCTAAACATCCACTCAAGTGTACACATAACACAAAAAGGGATCCTTTAACAACCACACAAGCATGACACATTATTGGCATGTCCCTTAGAAATAACACAACAAGTCTCAACCACAGAAAGCGGCCAAAAAATCACCAATCAAGACTACATATTTACCTTGTGTGCATTCCAAGGTGATATTATAAAGGACTCTCAAGTGTCAATGTAATGCCATCACACAAATACATCTAATTACATAAACCACTTACACATGAAAACCATGCTTACCACACAAGAGTCTCACAAGAAGACCAATGACACAATTAGGTATACATAAGTCATTAAAGGTTTCAATGCTCACTTACAATGCCTTCATCAAGCTCAATGACTATAAACCATTCACACAACAACACAAGAGTCTTTCTCACATAATCAAAGCATTAACTCATAACACATTTTTTGGAATTGCTTCCAATGTGAGCACCATTGAAGCCATGTCAAGAGACAGATACCACAAGATAACATAACACATTCCAATTACATGTCAAATAATCATAAGTTCACAATAGGCCAAGGAATTCCATATTACAAATCCAAGACCCCCAATCAACAACTCATTTCACACTCACATATGAGGAATGTGCAAAATCAGTTGCAAACAAACCGAATAAACCATAACCATCTTAAATCCAAACATCTCCAATTGTAAATTCTCAAATCAATCCATTACACTAGTATCACTGTATGCACCCTAAAATGGTCGCCTTGACTTTGGGCCCCATTTATCATTTTATCAATTTATCAAATTCCTGAATCAATGTTTTGCAACATTTTTAATTCAAATCAATTTCCTTGATCAATTGTAATTAATTCAATTATTTCAATATTTCCTAACGTTTGATCATTTTTATTTAATTAAAAGATTTAATCTCCCTTTTAATTAAATAAAATTCCTCTTATTTAATTAAAAGATTCAATCTCCCTTTTAATTAAATTCATCTTATTTAATTAAATTAAATTCCTCCCATTTAATTAAATAAAATTCTTCTAATTTATTTAATTGAAAGAAAACCCCTCTTTTAATTTAATAAATAAAAATCCCCACTTAAAGCACTTTATCTGTTGAAAAAGGAAATAAATTAAATAAAATCCCTTTTTCATCACATCTTCCTAAGTGGTGGGTTTTTGTCTCTTAATCTCAACCATTGATTATTTCTTTTTGCCTCTTAATCTCAATCATTCACTTTTCTTTATAAGAAAATCTCTCATTCTCATTTTCATATTAGGTTTTCATAGTATTGTTATGCTACAGGTTTGAAGAGCAATTTTGGAGGAGGATTTGAACACTCAAGCTTGGATATTGCAACTTCTCTCTTCTTATCTTCTTCTTGCAATCATGGCTACTCATATAGATTAGATTCATTTTTATTTTCATAGATTAAACTTGCATTTGTATTTCCTTTCATAGATTAATCATGCATTGCTATCATTTAGATTAATTTCTTTTATGCATTGTTATCATATAGAGTAGATCTCATTTTCATGCATTTGAATCTCTCATTTCATGGTGTACTTGCATAGGCACTAACTAGGTCAATCTGAGGGCCTCTATCACAAACCTTTGCACTCTATGACTAGAGAGCTATGGATTGATATTTGAGGCCTCATTCTTGAGCAACCTTGGATAGAATGATTTATAGAAGTGTGTCAATATTTTAGCACACATTTTGGGCACCCATCGTGGGGCATGATGCTCATGATTTTCCTTCATTTTATTAGATTTTCAGATTTTTTAATCTTTACATGGTTATTTTATTGAAGTTTTTCAAGCCTAACCCTTGTGCAGATTTGCTTGGAGATGAAAACCCTAGATTTTCAAATATTTAATCATATCTCCTAAACGGCTTGGAGTTTTGGTCTAAATTTTTTTTGCAGGTTGGTGACATATCATAGACGCTTCAGTAAAAAATTTAGAATTTTTCAAGTTATTTAGAATTTTTTATATTTTTTTCTTTATTTTTCATAAAACCTTAGTTTTTGGTGCAAATCAGTAAATTTTTCAAAAAAATTTACATTTTCAAAAAGGTATTTAAATTCTACAAGGGGTCCATTCTTTGAGTTTTAAATTTGGATGCAATATCATAGCTCATTTGGTCAATTTTTGAAAAATAGTCTATTTTGGGAAAATGGCTCCCTAGGACACAAATGAAAAGATATTTTTAAAATTATGACATTTTTGGAAAGCTCTTTGTTTTTTAATAAGGGTCTCTTTTCTATATTTAGGGTTTGGGATTTGAATGCATGGCATATAAGTCCAATCTTGTTGACTAGGTCAAAAATCAAAAAAAAAAAAAAGGGTATTTAATGATTAGCTTGCACTTATTTTTCACATGGTTCAATGCATGATGTGAGTTTTCATTTGGATTATTTGCTGGTTATTATTTCTCCTAACAATTGATTTTTAGATCTAACCCTAGGGTTTGATATAAGTTGAATATACATTGCATATCTTGTTTGCTTGTTTGCTTGTCTTGCTTGTTGGAGAGTTCGTGAGGATTGCTTGGACTTGTTTGGATAAAAAACAAAATAATTCATGTTGCATTGGATTTGAGGTATTTTGTTGATCTCTATAACATTTGAATTTTGGGAATTAAAATGAACATCTCATGTGTTTAGCTTGAGTGTTTCTTTCTTTCATAGATCACATTCCCAATTGGTGCTCTAAAAATGGCCCTAGATTTGCTTTTTTGCATATATGTTTCACATAGTAATTAGGCCCTATGAACACTATTTGTGGTGATCTTGAGAGAGTGGGCTTCATTCTCTTATTTTACATGCGAAGCTCTTCTTGACGATAGATCCCCTTGTAGGTAGGGAAGGATTTTATTTTCATCTCATTGGTCAACTTGGTTTAGACTTCAACTTTTGGCAATACTTTCTCTCTTTGGGGGATTGGTGTCATTTGTTGTTGTGTGAGCCTTGATTGAGGTGATTTCAAATTAGTGGGTCAATGAATCATGTTTGCTATGTTTTGGTGAGGTGAA
>MU227827.1:301892-313574 GCA_018584345.1 Thuja plicata | reverse complement strand
GGGTGAACATTTTTTATTGGAGCTATGAACCAGTGAGGTCACATAAGAGGAAATCAACCCTATAACAAGTGCCAAGGCATCCTCTATATTTGTCCTATATTCAGTTGAGAGTGCCAACAATCATGTTCATGGCAATCGAACATAGGGACAAACCATCGAACACACTATTGAAAATGACCACCTCCACCATACACTTTTTTTCACACTCCTGTGTTATGCCTTCCTCATAATGTGTGCTACAGAATTAGATTTCAACAAAACAAGCAGTTGTGTATTGGGCCCTTGAGTGGGTGTTCTCAATGACAATAAATTCTGATCCCTTGTCCCTCCAAAGCTCTTAACCACACCGTGTACTGTAAATGATGTGGGGGTCACAAGATGGTAGAGCGTCATTGATAGCGATGGAGTGAGTGAAAGTATGACTGCAATGAAGACCTCTTTATCTCAGCGACCATGACTAGCCAACTTGGAGCCACTGTAGACCACGTACACACACTAGCAAATTTCCTTTGTTATCTGCACAGGGAGAGAGTCGAACAAGGGAGTACCCAATTAATAGGGCCTGTGACATAATGTCACGTTGTAGGCTCATGCCCTTCACCATGAGGGTTATTTTTTTAAAAAAATCTTGGAAAAATTAAAAGAGAAAATGAAGAGTTAAGTTCAAACATGAACTTTTTCATATATTTAAAGTCTCTCTTTTTAGAACATAAAATACATTAAAATAATTAAATTAAAATTATAAAATAAACTACCAAGATTAAAAACCCAAGCTCAAGGTTAAAATCCCAAATTAATTTAAAATACCCAAACAATCCTTGTTGGCTATAACAACAATAATACCATATTAGCAATCGACGACACCACTCATCGAATAAAAGCATGCGCTGATCATAAATCATGATCACATCACAATGAAACAACCTACACAAGTCACACAATTCAACACATAAAGAAAGAGAGCCAATTGTTACCACCTGATAATTGGTTGGTAAAATAATAAACAATATGGAAATTGCTGCCCAATACTAGGAATGACAATTGGGTTAGTGAAGATAATTGACCATATGATGAAGTCCAAATTTTAACCACCATCAAGGTTATATTTAATTTTTAGGAATGCTCATACCTACTAATTCAGGTGAAGTCGATGTCTGGTACCTGTCTACATTAGTACAATAATTGAAGCACACATATATATGCCAAACAATAATAGGAAATGAAGCAGAATCAAGATATCATGTGGGATTCCACAAGTGAGTAACATGACTTCATCCCACTTTATACAAACATGTCAAATAGGATCAACAAGAACCAGTAACATGAGCATAGAAATAACTAAAACATCAGTAGGTACATGATTTAGTACATAAATAACTTGTAAGCATGTAAGTAACCATCATCGTATATCATAAGGAAACACATACACTACTCTTATAACATAAATGTGTCTGTAACATCATATAATATCAATATCATAAATTAACCCTTATATTAACATTTAATAAATGAAAATATCTATTATAACTCATCTAACTAATATATCATCCTATTGATGAACTATAATTGATTAAATGTTTGAAGATGTTAAGTTGATGATCACCAAGCTACCAAAAGTTAATGCAAGACATTAAATCAGTTTATGTATTGTATTGTCATTGATGTCAACTTGATATAATCTGATTGGTTATATTTAAAGTGTCAAAGACTTCAGAGAACCAGAAAGATTAAGGTTATGCTATCAGTAATACATACAAGATCAGTATTCACTAAGTGACTACAAACACCGATGAGCAATGCACCCTGACAGATAGAGAAACCTGAGAAAAAAGTCATAGTGATGCCCGAAAAAGAAACCCGAAAAGCATTACTGATGAGTAGAATCACAATCATTACCAATGAGAAGAACTTCACATTGATGCCCGATAGACAGACAACCCCGATGGAGATACCCGAGGAGAACTGAAGTGTTGACCGAAGCTAACAAAGAGTTAAACAATGAAAATAACTGAAGTTTAGAAACGAAAAAAGACTTAGTTGGCAAGAGATAAAGAAGAAGTTAACTGGTTGTTAATATTGTTCTCATTAACAATTTAAAACCAGAGATAAGAGAAATATTTAAAGCTATTTTATTCCAGTCGTCAAAGAGAAATCTACGTGATAAAACTGAAGTAAAGATTTAAAGAAAGATTGGCTAGAATCGTGGATCACACCAAGAACAAGAAAGTCAAAAAATGAGAAATGGTGAAATCATGTCTATAAAGAGACAAGCTAATTCATTGTGAATTAGGGGTGAAGAAAGAAAGAAGATGTTAAGGAGAAACTGATGAAGGAAGACTTTAATCAGACCTGATCAATCAAGATGAAGAACAAATCTAATTATGTGGACACCGAGCAATAGAGAAATACAACATCACTAAGTAGAAAGAAGTGGAGAAAAGGTATTAAAAAGATACATTGATCAAAAAGGTATTATGAGCTTACAATAGATCTGAAAATCTACAAAGTATAGTTGTATATGTGAATAGATCATTTACTATTTCAATTTAACCATTGGATCAGAAAGTATCTTAATTAAGCAGGACTTAACAATCCTTTCTATATTGAGATACATCCCAAGGAGTATCAAAAGGTTTGGTCATGAAGATAGCATGAGATGCCAGATACCGTTTGACAAACTACACTAGGTTTGGTCATAAAAGGTAGCATAGAGATGCCCGATATCAAGTGAAAAACTATTCTATTTAAATCCTCTACCAAGGTCACACCTAAAAATGTGTTTGTAACCTTTAACAGGGTTGGCTCTTCACCGAGCTCACTTCAGAAGAGTCAAAATTTTGGGTTATCTGTCCCAAGTGGTTTTTCCCTTAACAGGGTTTCCACGTTAAAAATCCATGTGTCAATGTGTTTATGAGTCATTACTTTAGTGTTTTGCCTTATACATAAATAATCTGGATTAATCACTATACACTAAGCAATTTACTACATTTTGCTAAATAAAGGATTTCTAATTGGTAAAGAGTAAGAATAAGGTTTAACAGTGAACTCCGAGTAGTAGTTATTTGTTCAGATTATTTGAAGGCATTCATCTTGTAGGACTGAAGATAACTAGAGGCTTAATATTGTGGTACTAAGTTTTTGGGTTGATTTATTGGAATATTTTTGAGGCCATTGATTCAACCCCCCTCTCAGTTAGTCTAACACCTAAAACTTTCCAATAACCTTATTACCTCAACAAAGGTCATTAATATTACTAGGTGTCATGTAAACACATCATATAACATAACATAGATTTCATATCATAAGAATAGAAATACGTAAGAACTAATACAATAATATATCAATTATGCTTAACTCATATTGTTGCATATGAGCTAGGGTCTAGGACTACATTACGTACTTATAGAGATATGGATGGAGTGGCACTACATCTGATCGCTCATTATAAAGGCTCAAAAACTAGGCATAATCCTTTAACTCAGGGATTGGACATCCAACTAAGCACTTCATCCTCTTTATAAGAAACTCATTTAATATGTCAAACTCAGTGACATGTTACTTGAAATGGGCCAGAAAAATATATGCACCAAGCACTTTCTCAACCATTCATTCTATAATTGTTGCAGGAAACAAATGTTGGAAAGAAACTATTCTATGGCTGTAGGAAGTAAATGCTTTCGAAGGGAAGCTATACTATTGTTGCATGAAATGAATACTCAAAGGAAAGCTAAAATATTGCTGTGAAAGTAAATAATTGAAAGTAAGTGATGGAAGTGAATGCTGCTAGAAGAATGGAAGAGTGCACAACCTAATTCTAATTCCTTAGTTACTATGCCACTCGGCCGAAGGAAGCAGTAGCTGTCCTGTGGCTTTGGCTGCAGGAGCTATTTAGTAGAGGAATTGAAATGATAGAAATGCAGGAAAGCAAACTAAACTAAAATGAATCTAACTATGGACTCCTCACCAAGTGGGCCCCCTTGGGTGAGTACCCAGAACACTCAATTACACAACTAATCTCAACACTTCATTTTCTCATTAAAATGAATAACATAGTACAAAGATTCTTATTAACAGTAAAATAATAGAATTGAACTATATTGCAACTATAATAATAATGCACTCCTTCTCACACAGGAACAGGGCTTTATTTAAAAGAAAACATCTAACTGCTAAACTCAATACGCCCTAAGAAAAGACAGAGCTTTTATTACAAACAACTAACAGAAAGGAAAGCTAGAAAATAGGAAATGGAATCGGTCCAGAAAAGAGGAAAGAACTGCTTAGACAACAGATCTAACTTCCCACTCTCTCCTAGATTTCATCAGGGAAATTATTACATTTTCCAAGTCTTCACTCAACCATCTCCACCTGGATTAACCAAAAACTTTCAAATACTGCTACATCGATGTTTCATCCGTGTGTGTCTACTGCAGGACCGAGTCAAGCATCCAACACATAGACATGCTCAACTGAACAAGATGACGGTTGCTACTTTGATGCGCTGCATTAAAATTGTTAGGATAAAATCATTCATGGAAAATAATTATTTAAAGTACATATGCATTATATATTTCTCAAACAGTCAATTCATTCATAAAACATGATCATAATTCCATAGTAATAAATAGAGTTGATTCATCCAGATAAATCATATTAAGTAAGCATATGTCCATGGCATAGGTTTAGTGGTTGACTACCACATATTAATAATTTTAAAGCATAAAGTATTGGAGTAATAAAATAAAAAATGGTAAAAGACCTATCAAAAATTCTCCTAGGGTATCTAAAGTATGCCATTAAAATGGCCTATCATTTTTCCCCCTACGAAGACTAGTGTTGGTTCTCAGGCACTGAGACATTCTAGATCTTTGCAAGAACCCATAGGTCTCCTTCCTGTGTCTCTCCAATCATGGAGGTTCCCACTCACCAGTAGAATCCATTTGTTCTCTCCACCTTCACATGTCTGCTTAGTTCTTGTTTCTCATCAAGCTCATCATCCATACAGCTGTATAGCGGCCATAAAAGCAGAGGAGGCTAGAAGGTGAGTGGAAACCATCTTTTGGGCCATGGCTGTCATCCCATGTGTATATACCAGTTAACACGCTACATTGCAGCCCACATATTGATCAGACTGTGTGGTTATGCCTTCTTCAGTGCCATAGTTAACTGCCCCCATCTCTGCCTTAATCCCTCGGCTGCTCTGTCCCCGTCTGCTAGTGACAATCTTTCAAATGCTGCAAAAAATTCCTCACAACTTTCCAGAATCCTTTTCCTGGGTGCAGAATCATGAAAACCATAAAAAATTTGCATCCAATCACAGTAAAGTTGTCGCGGTGACTGGCTTTCAGGACAAAGGGGCAATGAAATAGATTGTTCAAGGATTTTATACCTATGCAATTATTCTCCATAATTAATCTCATTATGGGTCCAAGAAAGGAGGGCAGACAAATGTATATCACCAATAAAAAGAAGGGGATTCCAATCAGTGTTAAAAGGAACAACATAATTGTGAATATATAACTCACATAACAAATTATGGACACAATCAGGTGATGTATTATATGCGGCCACAAATTCTTATGGGGTTCCTATGCCTGAGTGGAGATCCTGAAGGAATCTCATTAATTCAAATAGTAGAAATTGCTCCTTAAGGCATAGGGTATAAACCCGTGGTGATGGTCTACATTCTATTAAATCCAGAATTATATCCGTAATGATATTTATTTTATTCTATAGGAATTCAATTTCTTGTTGTTTCCTCTTGAGCTCCCTTCTTAATTTTTTCTTTTCTAACTCCCACATTGAATTTTGATATTGCATTGCATTAAAATAGTCAACTGAGAGGGAATGAACAATTACCTCTTTTGGTTTCCTATGAGGGACCGACCTAGCTGCTTGTGGGCCTTCCTCTTTCTCTGCACAAACTAGCATGTTATCTGGAACAAGGGTCTTTTCCTCATGATTTCCTTCATGTAGAGGAGAAGATTCTCTTCTGGCTCCCTTAGGTTCTGATACCTCTGGAATTACATACTCTACTTCTTTAACCACTTCAGTGGCTGTAAGGTCCTCTTCCATCATACCCTGGCATTCTACAATCGGACTGCCTACTTGCGGCTATTCTTGTAAGGGCTCCTCAGAGGAGACATGAGAAGAGTCAACCGTAACAGGGGAATCCTTGCTGTCTTTTTGTGTAGTGTTCAAACGAACACTTCTACACAATGGAGTATCAATAGAAGTTGCAGGTTGCTTCTGTGAAATTTTTCTTTTCTTGGCAGGTGTGGTTGTAGGAGAAACATGAATATCTCAACTCATATATTCTGCCATCTTGGCCTTACCCTTACCCTTTTTATCTTTTTACCGAGAAATTGTGGGAAATTTTGTTTCTCCGCTCCCTGAGGTAGGGTTTGGATGGCTGGATGACACATTCTCCATATGAACTTATGAAGGAGAAGGATTTCTCAAAGGTTCATCTTGCTCAACAAATTCTTCATCCTCATCAGGGTTATTTTATTGTTGTTCTTGAATTTTGGGCCATGGCCCTTCTCCATGCAACTGAACATGAGGCACTAAAATAAATCTATCCCAGGACACGGGAGAGACATCCTGAAGTGACCTTTCCACCAAAAGCTTGATTAAACCATGGTGGGTTACTGCATTCTTTCGCCCCTTCCATACCTCTTCAACACTTAAATTCAAAAGTGCATAAAGAAAATTGGGAACATTTACTAAACAGTCATGCCGTAAATGGATCAATAATTCAAAGTGTACTGCATATAAGAAGGAAAAATGGCCCTCACAGGTAATGTACCTGATAATATAAATTTCCAACTGAGGATACTCTCCTGGAAGATATGTCCGCTTAACACCCTGTTTGCTGTAATCTATTGGGGCATCTGTTGGCAAAGAAAATTTTGCTATGACTGCATGTACAATGTGCCCATGTGAAAATTCTTCTCCTGTAGAAGGAAGTCCAAAGACTTTGGCAATTCATGTTTGAGAAGCTTCAATTTGCAACCCTTTAAAATATGCAACTTCATTGTTGTAAGTTCTCAAGAATTACATTGTTGTGGCTTCATCATAACCATTTAACCTAACAAAATAGGTCAGCCACCCCACTGTTAAAAACTTGAATACTGTCCTGGTCCTGTAACAATGCGAAGTGGTTTGTTGGTTCATGCCCTATAGGAGAACCACCCATCCTACTATTTGAAAACTTCAATAATTTCTAAATTTTTTAGAAAAACTCTCTTATTCCACTACTACCGTCAACTCTGTTTGCTGAAATGCTACTGTTGTGCCCAAAATTTTGAATAAAGCTATCTCAGTTTCCGGGTAATGCAGACAAGACGCAAAATAAATTTTTGAACTAGTGCTGTAAATATAAGTTGGGATTTTGAGTTAAAATACAGGACTGATTACGCAGGGATTGTCAAATCATCATTTTTGATATGACGACTTAGTACAATTTTGGTAGCCAAAGTAGTAATGACAAAGGATGGCAATTATGACAACAGATTTGAAACTGATAGAATATTTGAGCTAATGGGATATTTCATCTATTACACACAAAATCTATTTACTGCCCCTACAAAAAAGGTGACAAGTGTCCACACTTGCATGGAAAAGTATGGAAAAATCATTGATGAATAGCTATATTAATTATAATGTATCATAATCATATTAAATGAAGCAAAAAAAAAATTTAAACAATAAAGTAATGCGTACCTTGGAATATTATACCGTTAAATGCCCAAATTCATAAATATTTGATGATGTAGGCAGAGCAAAAGTTTGAGCTGGCATAATAATGAGGTGACGTGAATGCTTTGATGACAAAAAAGGTGATGAAAAAGATGATGGGATGACGTTTTTATTATGGACAAGCAATTTTTGTGGGAAATGGAAATTTCATTATGACTGCATGTGGATAAGTTTTAGAGAGATGACCGGAGAAAATAATTACTCTAGTTGGCTGCAGGAATTCCCTCTGCAGGAAGAGGTCCTTCGGCTGCAAGAAAGTCTTCAGTTGGAGGAGGTTCTTCGGCTGCAGGAGGTTCTTTGGTTGCAGGAAAGTCTTCAGTAGGAGGAGGAGGTTCTTTGAATGCAAGAGGTTCTTTGGCTGCAGGAGGTTCAGCTGTGGTAGGAGAAACCTCAAACTGTCGCAGGAAATCAACCTTTGTCTCAGGTTTATGGTACAAGCGAAGCCTATGACCATTCACCAATAACTTGAAAGATACAGGGTTGATGGTGGATAGCTGAACTGCTCCGTTTGCATAAACATGTATAATCTCATAAGGGCCAAGCCAACGTGTTGTAAGCTTACCTTGGGTTTCTTCAAATCTAGAGTCATACAAAAGAGCCCAGTCGCCAGGAGCAAACTGTTTGGAATGGATATGAGAATCATGCCACTTTTTCCACTATATTTGAAACAATTCTGTGTGTTGCAGGGTAGCTTTCCTTATCTCATCCAGCTGGTTAAACTGCATGATCTTGTCGCATTGTGCTTTAGTAATATCAATGTTGAGCTGCAATGCCATATGTAAAGTCTTATGTTCAAACTCAATTGGCATCACAACTATATTTCCATATACCAACTCAAAAGGAGTAAACCCAGTTGTGGTTTTCCATGTAGTTCAGTAGGCCCATACTTCTTCTTGGAGGCGACTGCTCCAATCTTTCTTGTGCAACTAAACTATCTTTGTGAGGATAGATTCTATCTCCCTATTGGTGATTTTTGCCTGATCATTTGCCTATGGGTGATAGAGGCTTGATTTTCGGTGGTGAATATTACTATTGTTCATCAGAGCAGTAATCAATGTAGAGGTAAATTGAGATCCTTGATCAATGACTAACTCTTGGGGTACACCATAGTGCATGAATATCTCCTCATATAGAAATTGTGCAACTCTGTTATCCCTGGCATGCTTCATGGCTCTAACCTCCACCCACTTGGTTACATAATCTATACATAAAAGTATGTACGAATTGTCATCAGATGCAGGACTAATGGGGCTGACAAAATTGATTCCCCATTTTTCAAATGGTGTCACCACTACTTGAGGAAAGAGTGGGATTTCATCAGTTTTAGTAGGTCACCCCATCCTCTGACATCGATCACACTTCCTGGTGTAATTGGCTGAATCCTTGTAGACGGATGGCCAGTAGTAACTAGTGTTAAGTATCTTCATGGCTATCCTTTTGGCAACAAAATGTCCTCCATAGGGCTCATCATGACAAGCCCGTAGGATGTCATAAGTTTCATCCTCTCGAATACACCTTCTCAATATTTGGTCGGGGCCAGTATAGAACAAACAATCAACAATCCATGAAAAGTTGAAAGTTTTATCTATTATTAACCACTTTTCCTTTGGAGAGAAGTGTGGTGGTATCTTTTGGGAAACGAGATAGTTAGCAACATCAGTGTACCAGGGTGCTTGAGCTGCAATGGAGAATAGGTGGTCGTCAGGGAAAATGTCATCAATTGCCATAGGTTCATCAGCATTCTACAAGCGTGAGAGACCACCACATTTGATCTGCCTGGCTTATCTATGATGGTAATATCAAACTCCTGTAGCAGCAACAACCACCTAGCTAACCTCCCTGTGATTGTAGGTTTGTTAGTTAAATACTTAATGGATGCATGGTCCGTATGCTCAAATATTTGATAACCAGTGACATAGTGGTGGAATTTGTTCAGAGCATAGATAACGGCCAATAGCTCCTTTTCGGGTACTGTATAATTCAACTCTACTCCTTGTAGATTTTTTCTAATGAAATAAATAGCATGTTCTAGAGTACCTTCCTTTTGTCTAAGAACTGCTCCAATGACATGATCTGAGGAATCTATATGTATGAGGAATGTGAGGGTCCAATTAGGACCTCACAAAATAGGTGCCTGAGTCCATACAAATTTCAGTTGCAGGAAAGCTTCATCATAGTTTGATGTCCAGATAAAGTCAACATCTTTAGTGAGCAGTGAATACATAGGGCTGGCCATCTTTCTGAAGTCCATTATGAATCTTCTGTAATACCTAGTGTGACCAAGAAAGCTTCTGACATATTTTTATTTGGCTGGGGTAGGCAGATTCACAATAAATTCAATTTTGGTTGGGTCTGCCTGAATGCCAAGAGCAGATATATAGTGACCAAGCACTACTACTTCCTGCATCATCATAAAATACTTCTCGCTATTCAAAGATAGGTTGTGTTCTTTGCATCTAGAGGAATTTTTCCATATTTTCCAATGCTTCCTCATAAGTTTCACCATAATTTATAAAGTCATCCATGTAGATCTCCATACACTCATGGGAATTGTCAGTGAAAATGCTGATAACCGCCTACTGAAAAGTTGCAGGAGCATTGCAGAGGCCAAATGGTAAAATTGAATAAGAAAAATTCTCCCATGGGCAGGTGAATGTGGTCTTTTCCTGATCCTCAGGGAGAATCTATATTTGATTGTATCCACTATAGCCATCCAAGAAAGAAAAGTATTTCTTCCCTGCTAGAGAGTCCAGAACCTGATCAATGAACATGAGAGGGAAACGGTCCTTTTTAGTGGCATTGTTAAGTTCTCTATAATCCACACACACTCGCAACTTTCCACCTTTCTTAGGAACTATGACTAGTGGGGAAACCCACTGGCTGTCTGATATAGGATATATGAAGCCGAATTTAAGGAGTTTTTGGAGTTTGACTTTGACTATCTCACGAAGGGCAGGGTTGACACGTCTTTGAAATTGCCTTACTGGGGGTTTATCCTCCTTTAGGAAAATCCTATGAGTGCATAAATTTGGGTCTAGACCTTTCATATCAGCATAATCCCAAGCAAAAGTTGTAGCATGGTTCTTCAATAACTTGGTCAACGATGTTTGTTGCTGAGGAGTAAGTTTTCTATTAATGTTCAAGTAGCATTTAAGGGAAACTTCCAGTTGCTTAGTGAGCTCGACCATAGATGCTCAGTTAACGAGGGAACTTGGATCTCATAGGGAAGCATTTGGTGATAGAGCTGGTTGGATACAAGGGAAGATATTTGGTAATCAAAGTACAACGGATGCAAGGAGTAGTTTTGGAAGGAATTATCCAAAGGGTCTAAGTTTGATCCGTGTGCTATAATTGTGTCACACTTCTATAAATTCTTACATTCAAGAACACTCAAGAATGAGGTCTCAAAAATTGATCCATAGCTCCCTAGGCATGGAGTGAAAGGGTTTTTAGAATGCTCTCGACTAGAGCTATTAAGCCTATAACCTTGCTAGTAAACCATGCATTGGGAGATTCAATGAAGACAAGGGCAAGAATGCCAATATCCTCAAGAATCAAGAATAAAATACAATGCAAGCTAGATTAAGATGAATATGCAAGCTAAGATATGAAAATGAAGGAACAAGTATTACAAAGCCTCCTAGTTAAGCTAGATGAATTAATCTAAAGCATAAAGGAAATCTAAGCTAAAATGCCATGATAATGCAAGAAATGAAACTATGATAACATGTAGATGCAAAAGCCAAGAAAACCTGTAGCATAACATTAGCATCAAAACCTAAGATATGAAAATAAAGGAGAGAGCTCTTCTTTTATAAGAAATGAGATGAAATGGACCATTGAGATTAAGAGGCAAAAGTCTTAATCAAGGGTGGAGAAAAATGGAAGCTTGATCCTTGTGCACAAATATCCTCCAATAGG
>MU227827.1:276381-292694 GCA_018584345.1 Thuja plicata | reverse complement strand
TTGACTTTTGTGTCCCACATAAGAAAAAAAGTGCTTTTTCCCTTTTTATAAAATAAGAATAATGCTTTATTTGTGCAACATAGGATAAGAAGAAAAGTGGGGATTTTTTATTTAAATAAAAGAGGAGAAAATTCCTTTTTATTAAATAAAGGCTTAGGATAAAGTGATTTTATTATTTAATTAAAAGAGAGCATGTTCTCTTAATTAAATAATATTTATTATTATTATTTTTTCTCTTTTAAATTAAATAAGGCTCAAACCTTAGGAAATATTGAATTGATTATGATTTGATCAAGGAAATTGATATAATTGATATTGTTGATATTTGAAAATATTGATTCAGGGATTTGATAAATTGAGAAATGGGGCTCAAAGTCTAGGCGACCATTTTAGGGTGCATACACGATCCATACTGGTTATGCATGATGTTGGTGATTATTTTATCTTCCTCCTGAAGCTGCAGGAAGGGATCCCTTGTTAACATCATTAACTAGGAGACTAAATTAATAACTTCAGCTTCCTTTCCTACATCTAGCAATATTGGAGAGGCTAATTCCAACTAAAGTTGAGTAGGAGGATACAATGCCAAAGTTTTGGTGTGCTGGCCATCCAAAATGGTCATATCTCCTGACCGACAACCAACATAGGCATCAACAGTAGCCAGGCAAGGACATCCCAAAATAATTGGATAGCCTCCTAGGGTAGCTTTTGATGAGAGGATCATGAAATATGCAGGGTAGGACCAAGACTCAAGGTCAACCACAATGTCCTCCACCACTCCATCAAGCTTTACAGTCAAAATGTCTGCGAGTTGCAAGACATTAGGTGTATTGCAGAGGTTGGTGATACCAAGGCATTGCATAATTTCCTTGGTCATGACATTAATGGTGGATCCAAGATCAATCAAGGCATTTTTGTTGGCAGTCTCATTAATAATGACCTCAACAACAGGGCTGCTAGGGTCAAAATATTTTGGAATGGTAAGCTTCCCTAACATGATGTCTGCCAGTTTGCCTAGGACATGGACAGTCTAGGGATCCTTCTTCTTGCGGCCAAGATTTTTAAAGAAAGCATCCTTGATGGATTTTTTGTAAGTGGGAATATTTTTGATTGCCTGAAAAAGGGGAATTTGGACACTGACATTCTTTAGTTGGTCAAGGATATTGAAAGTTGCTTCGTTAGTGGTTTTCGTATTGCTATGCTGCAACATTTGCAGAAAAGGGGGAATGGTATGCTGATTGGTTTTAACTGGTGGTGCAGGGGCTACTGGAGTAGATAGAATGTCAGGTTGATTGGGCTCCTTGGTAGGGATTTCAGTGATTACAGGAGGCTCAGATGCACGTAGAGTGGTACCAGACCATAAGTGTATATCATCAAGTTTGATTGCATAAGAAGGATATTGCATGGGATACTGTGACGGGTCTATAGCATACACATTTTGCTGAGGTGGAGGAGGTTGATTGTTGGGGATAAGATGTGGCTGTGTAGAAAACTAAGTAGGCTTAGAAAGCGGGTTAGTGGCTACAGGAGGAGGCAAAAGAGCTTGCTGTTGTGGAGGCTACATAGGTGCTGGAAAAAATCCTTGTGGTTGATTTGGCCATTACTGGCCACTTTGCCACTGCACGTTTTGCTTCCAATTACCTTATGGTGGCTGTCACACCCCTTGAGGTTGTTGCCAACCTCCTTGAGGGTTTGGCCACTATGGATTGGGATAATTCTGCCACTGATTCTAGGAATTATTCCAAGGAGGATTTTGATAATTCATGGGGGGTTGCCATTGATTATTATAAAAAGGAACACTAAATGAAAGAGGATCCTGAGACATACCTTGTCTCTGTACCCATGGTCATTGCTGAGAAACTGCTCATCCTCTGGCTCAATTGGTTTGTAATCAGTCAACATTTGTGTAGTCTCCACATTAGCAACCAGTTTGCATCTGCAGTCTCTCTTCTTCTGTCTATAATGTGGACAAAATTCCGCTAGCATGGCCTTTTCTTCCTCATGTTTCTTCTTAGCCTGCATGGTGTCCAGCTGAGTGGCCGTGTTGTTAATTATATCTTGCTTAAAATCAGACAAGAGATTGCTTATCTCTGTCCGTGAAGCACCAACACCATTGGAATTTCCCAGGCTAGACTTATATCCCCTTCCTTTCTTAATAGCAGCTCTAGAGTACTTAAGGCAGATTTTTTGGATATCATCCCATGATGCCTGGGTGATATCTCCTCCAGCCATCAGGTCTAGTGCCTCTGTGCATTCGTCATGAATGCCTCGTAAAAAGAGCAACTTCTGAGATTCTTTATTAAGCTCATGCTGGGTATTCTTCTACAAGCTGAACATGAACCTTGAGACATAATCCTCAAGACTCTCATCTTCTTTCTATGACATCTTAAAGATGTCATCCTCTCACATATCATTTTGTCGACAATACTCTTTTTATTTCAGCAAGAAAGCATCCTTCATTTCATCCCAATCGTGGACAACATCCTGTCCTAAGCCCATAAACCATCGCAATGCATACTCTTTAAGTATTGAGGGAAAAAGATTAAGTCTATGGGCATCAGTGGTATAGTCATAGCTCATACAAAGGTTATCCAACTCAAAGAGAAAGGTATCCGGGTACTCTATGACAAGGCCGTAAAATTTTGGAAGAGTAGAAGAGGGAATATTCTTAAGGTTGTTATTATCACGCTGATCAGAGATTGGAAAAGGGAATGTAGTAGGATTGGTAATCCTTCATGGCCGCTGAGGTGGATCTTGAGGTGGGTTTTGAGGTTGGTAGATGTCTAACTGCCAAGAATTTTCTTCTCTAGGATTCTAGAGTTCTAGGTTGGCAAAGGCTTCAACAAATAGATTGGCTTCTGGTTGTTCCTGGAAGAACCCACGAAAGTCACCCTCAGAAGATGAGGATGATGAAGGGGCTTCAGGAATCTCAATAATAACATCAACAGACTAGTTTTCTTCCTCAAATAGGTTACTGGATGGATTTGGAAAGTACCTTCCTTGGGTGTCCCTTCATCTATTATGCATGCAGATAGTATGGAATGATGTTGTTTTTTTTGTCAAGATAAGGCTTAATCTACTTAAAGCAGGGAATGAAAGCATGCAAACAAACCCTAGGAATGGTTCAATAAGAACTAGGATAAACACTATCCCTGGCAATGACGCCAAAAAATGATCACTTGTTATAAAGGCTCAGAAACTAGGCATAATCCTTTAACTTAGGGATTGGACATCCAACTAAGCACTTCATCCTCTTTATAAAAAACTCATTTAATATGTCAAACCCAGGGATGTGTTACTTGAAACAGGCCAGAAAAATATATGTACCAAGCACTTTCTTGACCAATCATTCTATAATTGCTGCAGGAAATAAATGCCAGAAAGAAACTATTCTATGACTACAGGAAGTAAATGCTTTCGAAGGGAAACTATACTATTGTGGCATGAAATGAATACTCAAAGGAAAGCTAAACTATTGCTGTGAAAGTAAATACTTGAAAGTAAATGATGGAAGTGAATCATGCTAGCAGAATGGAAGAGTGCACGACCTAATTCTAATACCTTAGTTACTCTGTCACTCGGTCGAAGGAAGTGGTAGCTGTCCTGTGTCTTTGGCTGCAGGAGCTATTTAAAAGAGGAATTAAAATGATGGAAATGTAGGAAAGTGAACTAAACTAAAATGAATCTAACTATGGATTTCTCACCAAGTGGCCCCCCTTGGGTGAGTACCTAGAACACTCAATTACACAGAACTAATCTCAACACTTCATTTGCTCATTAAAATGAATAACAGAGTACATAGATTCTTATCAATAGTAAAACAATAGAATTGAACTATATTGCAACTATAATAATAATGCCTTCCTTCTTACGTAGGAGCGGGGATTTGTTTAGAGGAAAAAATCTAAATGGTAAACTCAATACACCCTACGAAAAGGAGGAGCTTTTATTACAAACAGCTAACATAAAGGAAAGCTAGAAAACATGAAATGGAATCGGTCAAGAAAAGAGGAAAGAACTACTTAGACAACAGATCTAACTTCCCACTCTCTCCTAGATTTCATCAGGGAAATTATTGCATTTTCCAAGTCTTCACTCAACCGTCTCCACCTAGATTAACCAGAAACCTTCCACTACTGCTACACCAATGTTTCATCCGTGTGCGTCTACTGCAGGACCAAGTCAAGCATCCATCACATAGATATGCTCAACTGAACAAGATGAAGGTTGCTACTTTGATGCACTGCATTAAAACTGTTAGGATAAAAGCATTCATGGAAAATAATCATTTAAAGTACATATGCATTATCTATTGCTCAAACAGTCAATTCATTCATAAAACATGATCGTAATTCCATAGTAATAAACAAAGCAGATTCATCTAGATAAAGCATATTAAGTAAGCATATGTCCGTGGCATAGGTTCAATGGTTGACTACCACATATTAATAGTTTTAAAGCATAAAGTCTTGGAGTAATAAAAGAAAACATGGTAAAAGACCTATCAAAATTTCTCCTAGGGTATCTAAAGCATGCCATTAAAATGGCCTATCAAAATCCTCCCCTCAAGGCTTGAATTACTCCTAGAAGTCATAAAGGATAAGATAGAAACACATATCATGTTATTCCTATAACATCTCTTAAGAAATGTCAATAATACATCAGTTTCTTAGATTCCATGTGGCAAAGTAGCATAGTCCTCATAAACATAGTCATGCACTATTATATACATATATTCATCCCAATTCCTATTCAAGTCATCTACAATGTTTGTTATCTTATATCTTCAATGTGACAAGCATGTATGCTTTCCTCCCTTCTAGCAATTAAGTCATGTACTCAAGTACAAGTAACAATATAGATTAATTTCTTGTAAAACAACTAGCCACAAACACACTAAAGCATACTTTTTTCACACAAATTCACCATTAACTCACATTCTCAACCCCAATATAGCAATGAACTAAGAATTTTAACTCGTTGTCTTTTCATTAATACATACATTGTATTCAATGAATAGTAAATTATATTATTATTTTATTAATTCACATGTATAAAGTACTATGGTTCTCATTATGACACATAAATTACTGTCATTTTACAATTTTCCAAGCAATGCAAACAACTTAAATTTCTCAATTTTCTCAAATTTCATAACATGAACAACACGAAAACTCATAAAATATAGTAACATATGCACCATCCAAGCATGTGGATCCATCACTATCTCTAATTTACAAAATAAACATGGGAAGATATGCATTTTACACTATACACTAGTCCACATCACCCGAATTACACAACATAAGACTCAGGAGGTAACATGTGCCATCATGCTCCAAGGTCCAATATTGACGCAAGGAGGGATAAAACCTGGGGTCAAAGGCACTCCCAAACACCAAACCTACTTGCAAAATCACAACTTAGAAGCTCAAACACAGAGAAGGAGAGAAGGAATACATAAAATTTATATTATTTCATCAAAATTCATATATGTCAGGTTGTAAGGCCTTACCGGTTACGACCAATACATTCAAAATCTATTACAGAACAATCTTCATACATGTGAGATCCACTGCTAATTTTCTTACCTAATAATCTCATCAACCTATGAACAAAACCTTACATTTATACAAGAGGCTACTAAAAAGGTCAGCCCAAAAGATCCTAAAGATCCAGTATAGGAGAGAGAAATGAGCCAAATTTAGGTCATCACGTTCCCCAATGAGAGATCCCAAAGTACTACTGTGACCAAAATTAAATGCAGATGTCAGTCCAAAGATCCAAAAAAATAAAACACACTTGGTGAGATATGAAATAGGAAACCACCGAGCCACTGAGACTGTTCGGTGAAACCAATCCAAGAGTAGTAACTGAGTCCGACAGTGAACCGAGCCTTATAGTTACCGAGTAGTTTTATCAAAAGTCTCCAACAAGCTACCAAGCTCAAATGAAAACATATTTTTTTTGGTTGACACATGATTTCCATGAACCTAAGATGCTCCTACATCAGACACCTGAGGTTGAAAAGAAATGATTCTCCAAATCATGAGAGAGGTACAACCTGAGCTGAGTCCAACTCAGATTGAGAAATCCATGTAGAGTCTTCAATCAGTCTATTCTTCCACTTTACCAAGTATTCCATGTAAATCCTTTCTTCTTGTACTTCTACCAATTCTTTGTTCTAAAATATGTTCAAATTCTTCTATCTATTTCTTAGGATAATCACTCAAAACTGTTAATTCTTCATCAGGTTCATGATACTCATACAAATCTAAAATATTGAATATAGGTGATATATCAATGTCATCAGGTAACTCTATTTCATAAGAATTTCCACTATCAAACTTCCTCAATATATTGCAAGGACCAAATTTCTTCATCTTCAATTTACCATAAGTTCCGATGGGAAATCTGTCTTTCTTGAAATGAACCATCACTTCATTACCAACCTCAAAAATCTTGCGTCTTCTTGATCGAACTGCACTATCCTTGTGTTTCTGATTACTTTTCTCCAGCTTATGTTTTAATTTCTCATACAATGACTTCATAAACTGAACAAATTCTTCTCCTTCAACACTCCTCTTCTCTTCTCCAGCAATATCTCTCAATTCTGATATACCTCTCAGTTGTATGCCATTAACAATCTAAAAAGGTGTCTTCCAGTACTCCTATTTACTAAATTATTATATGAAAAATCTTCTTGTGCTAACATCAAATCCCAATTACTCAGTTTGTCTCCAACTAAGCATCTCAATAGGTTACCCAAAATTTTGTTTACAAACTCTGTTTGTCCATTAGTTTGTGGATGAAATGTAGAACTATACTTCAACTTAGTGTCTAGATTATTCAAAAGAGTTTTCAAAAAATAGTCAACAAACTTACTGTCTTGGTCAGAGATGATACTCCTCGGTAATCCATGCAATCTGACAATCTCCTTGAAGAAAAGATCTGATATATGCACTGCATCTGATGTTTTCCTACATGGTATGAAATGTGTCATCTTGGAAAATCTATCCACAACAATAAATATTAAATCATTACCTCTTGTTGTCCTTGGCAAGCCAAGAATAAAATCCATGCTGATATCACTCCAAGGTTTCTCAGGAATAGAAATATGTGTATATAATCCAGTATTCTGACTTACTCCTTTTGCAACTTGACAAACTTCACAACTCTTCACAAAATTATGAGCATCCTTATACAACTAAGGCCAAAAATACCTTTCCTTAAGTAAACTCAATGTCTTATCAATTCCAAAATGTCCAACCAAACCACCACTATGCATCGCCTTTATCAAATTGGTTCTCATTGATCCTCTCAGTATACATAATTGAATTCCTTTGAACATCATATCTTCTTGAATGAAATAGTATTCAATCTTACTTGGTTGATTTGGAATAGGTGCTCTGCACATTCTCCATGGCTCGAAAAAATCAGGTTCATTTTTATACAAATTCTTCATATCATCAAAACCAAGAACCTCAATTCTCATTTCAGTCAGAAAAGATATTCTTCTACTAAATGCATCAGCAACTTAGTTGGATAATCCACTCTTATGCTCTATCACAAATTTGAAATTCTGCAAATACTCTACCCCTTTCCATATGTCTCTGATTCAACTTATTTTGACTACCCAAATACTATAAAGCCTTATGCTTAGTATACAACACAGATTCACTCGATATCAAATAATGTCTCCATTTCTTCAGGGCTTGCACAATAGCATATAGTTCTTGATCATACACAAAATATTTCCTTTTAGCATCATTCAAATTCTCACTAAAGAAAGAAACATGTTTACCTTCTTGACTCAACACAGCTCCTATTGCACTACCACTTGCATCACATTAAACTTGGAATACCTTATTAAAATTAGGTAAGGCTAACATGGGAAATTCAACAACCTTCTATTTCAAAGTCTCAAAACTCTTATCAGCTCCATGTGTCCACTTGAATTCTCTCTTATCTCCTCTCATTGTCTCAGTCATAGCATTGCAAGTTGAACTAAAATTTTTGATAAATTTTTGGTACAACTAGCTAATCCATGAAATGATCTTACCTCACCGACATTCTCAGGTGTAGGCCAATAAATTATAGCTTCAACCTTCTCAAGATCCATCTTCAAACCATCAACTAAAATTACAAATCCTAAATACACAAGTTCTTCTTTCATGAAGTCCAACAGTTTTTTTAATTAATCAACAACTTTTCCTCTTTCAATCTTTGTAATACTTGTCTAATGTGCAACAAATGATCTTCACTGGTCTTACTGAATATCAGAATGTCATCTAAGTACACAATCACAAATTTACCCAATAATTTCTTCAAAACCTCATTCGTTAACCTCATAAAAGTACTCGGTGCATTAGTTAAACCAAAAGGCATAACCAACCATTCATACAAACCTTCTTTTGTCTTGAATGTAGTATTCCATTCATCACCTTCTCTGATTCTAATACGATGATATCCACTCTTCAAATCAATCTTGGTAAAATATTTTTCTCCACTCAAACAATCCATTATATCATCCATTCTCGGTATAGGAAACTGATAATTAGTTGTTATCTTTTTTATAACTCTTGAATTAATACACATTCACCATTCTCCATTCTTCTTAGGTGCCAACATAGCTAGTACTACACATAGACTCAAACTTTATATGATCAAAACCTTTTTCAACAACTCATGAACTTGTCGGTTGAGTTCCTTATTCTTAGTTGGTGTCAATCAGTGTGGTGCCTTATTCAGAAAACTAACTCCAAGAATCAGGTCCATACAACAAATAATATTTGTCATCAGTGGAAAACCATCAGGTACATTATCTAAAATGATCTCCTTGTACTTTGTGAGCAACTTCTTAACCTCTTCAGGAACTTTATCTTCTATTTTCCCACTTGGTCTTTTAGGAATCAAAGCATAACATAGATCATTTCTCTTCATATCCTTAACAAACTATCTACCTTCCATCAAACAAACTATCACAAATGTACATATCTCACCAACATATTCTTCAACCAAAGGTAGAAAGATTTGCCTCTTGCCATAAACCCAAATAGTATTTGTTCAATCTTCCATCATATATAGCATGTCTATCATATTTTCAAGGTCTACCCAACAAAATATAACAAAAATACATAGGCATAATATTACACAACACCTTATCATAATAATTTCCAATTTTCAGATTCAAAAAACATTGTTCACTTACCATGAGTGTATGCTCATCCTTGATCCATAAAATTTGATAGCACTTTGGGTGCTTCAATATTTCCAAGATGTACATGTAGAAAGATTTTCCTCTTTCCATCAACCCAAATAGTATATTTGTTCAATCTTCCATCATGCATAACATGTCTATAATATTGCCAAGGTCTACGCAAAAAATATGACAATAATCCATAGGCATATATCACACAACACCTTATCATAATACTTTCCAATTTTCAGATTCATAAAACATTGTTCACTTACCATGAATGTATGATCATCCTTGATCCATGAAATCTGATGGGGGCTTCAAGTGCTTCAATCTTTCCAACTACTACTTTGTAACCATTTCCTTGGATGTCAGATTCTCTAAACTTCCACCATCAATAATCACTTTCCAAACTTTGTATGCAACTCTACATTTATTCTTGAACAAACTCTTTCTTGTTAGATCTTTCTTATTATGTTCACCCCACAATATTCTTTTGACCATCAAGTTTCCTTCCTTCTCACGTTCATTCGGTGAATCTTCTTGCACCAAAGCATTTTTTCTACTACCGACCTTTTTTTCATGTTTACACTCAATTGATCTATGTCCCTCTTCACCATAATTGTAACAAGTTCTTTGGATTCCTCTTTTTCCATATCCACCTCAGGAGTAATTACCTCTTTCTCTGAATGAACTTCCACCTTTCCACTCGGTCTTGCCATTATCTTGATATGTCTTGTCCTGATCAGATCTACTATTTTCACCATAAGACGTACCTCTTCCTCTAGGGAATCTAACACTTCTTCCTCTTTTTCTTTTCTCATGTCTTTTGTTCAATTTCTCCTTAAATTTTAGGGAAAACTGATAAGTCTCCTCAATACTCTCCATCTTTACCAAACTGATCTCTTCTTGAATAGAACTCCTTAATCCATTCAGATATCTTGCAATTCTTTCCACCCCATCTTTAGCCTATCCAGATCTGATATCTAACCTGTAAAATTCTCTGATGTAATCCTTCACAAATTTATCTTTCTGCTTCAAAATTTTCATTCTCCTAACTAGGTTAATTTGATAATCACAAGGTAGAAACTTTCCCTTCAACTTATTTACCATCTTATCCCATACCTTGATTTGGTCTTTACCTTTCTTCTTTCGGTCCAATTGCAGATGCTCCCACCATAAGGATGCATGACCTTTCAATTTTGTGCTTGCAATATTTACCTTTTTCTCCTTTGATATGTTCTCATAGTGTATTTATCCATCTCGGTTATCCAATCTATCAATTCATCTAAATCCAACTTTCCACTATACTCAGGAGGATTAAACTATGGTGTGGACTTCAAATTTGTCAATTCTTGTAGGAATATTTCTTCTCCTTGATCCATTATAGTTGTAGGTGTGGCTTCCTCTTGCACTTCCTCGGCTTCATCATCACTAACATCCTCAAGATTTCTTCCTCAGTGTCGGACTGTCTCAACAACTTCTAATCTAGCAAAAATTTGTCTTAGCATATTAGCTAAGCCTAGGTCTACATTTCTCTTCCCTCAAACCATCTTGAAACCCTCTATAACTATAGGTTAGATCAAAATCTTATACCCTACAACAAATAACCAACTAGGATTTACAAGAAGGAACCTTAGATCTAACCTCACTCTGATACCACCCGACGCAAGGAGAGATAGTAAATGGGGCCAAAGACACTCCTGAACACCAAACCTACTTGCAGAATCACAAATCAGAAGCTCAAACACAGAGAAGGAGAGAAGGAATACAAAAAATTTATATTATTTCATCAAACTTCATACATGTCGAGCTGTAAGGCCTTCCTGTTTACAACTAATACATTCAAAATCTATTACAAAACAATCCTCATACATGAGAGATTCACAATCTCTCTGTTTATTGTACTGCTAATTTTCTTACCCAATAATATCCTAAAACTATGAAAAAAACATTACATTTATACAAGAGGATACCAAAAAGGTCGACCCAAAAGATCCTAAAGATCCAGCATAGGAGAGAGCAATGACCTAGATTTAGGTCCACACATTTGCCAATGAGAGATCCCAAATTAATACCGCGACCAAAATTAAATGCATATGTCAGCCTGAAGATCCAACAAAAGAACATACACTCGGTGAGATAGGAAACAAGAAACCACCAAGCCGCTAAGACTGTTTGGTGAAACCAATCCAAGAGTAGTAACCGAGTCCCACTATGAACTGAGCCTTCAACCAAGAACTCTAGAATAAATATCAAGCAATTTTACCAAAAGTCTCCAACAAGCTGCTAAGCTCAAAATAAAACATATTTTTTTTGGTTGACACGGGATTTCCTTGAACCCAAGATGCTCTTGCATCAAATATATTGTGCTCATCAGCATCAAAAACTGTAATCCATAACCATTGGTTCCCTATGCATGCTTCCTTGCATACACTCACCAATTCTGTATCATATGCCATTGACAATGAGTCACATTAAAACGCAAGACCAACATTCATTAACACCAAAGAGAAACTAGTTCAACCACTAAAGTTCATAAATAAAATAAATTAGTAATCAATTGCAATAATAAGTATGATAATCCAAGAAGTTGAAACAATAAATCAACTTAAAATAAGTTTCAAAATTGTGGCTAAACCATCATAGGAATAGATAAACAAGTTTGTTGGTCCACATAATAAAATAAAAAGTAATCATCATGAATTTACACTTTACATCACTTTGTGACTAGAATCTAGCCACCCAACGAGGAAGGAGGAAACCATCATATGGTTGTCTCCGAACCAGAGGTACACATAGATGGAGACACCTATATGATTGTCACACTATGAACACTCCAACATCCATTTGCGCTCCTCTACAAGTATGGAAGTGTCTACTTATCACTTTGCATCAAGTAGGAATATAATAACATACACATGTCTCCCATGAGTAGGTGGTTTCGTGCTCCACTCCATAGCACACAAAGAAACACTAGGTTTGCAGCACACATCATAAGAACTGATATCAATTTCTTAAATTTACGAGGGATTACACATGCATATGCAAGAACATAACTTTAAAATGGATTACATTTCTTCCCATAAGTATGTTACACAAGTATTTCATGGTGTCCATGATATTATTTTATGCCATTTACAATTTATTATTCCATCATGCACTATCACTTTCTCCTCATGTAACGCCCCTACCAGGGAACCCGAGAGGACAACTCCAAAAGCTATGAAAACGGTAGGTAATTTTTTTTAAACATGGATTACAACTAATATTACAAATATAAATGAATAATGCATTAACTTAACCAAGACACATTTCATTAAATGCACCATGAGTGTTATAAATCAATCAAAGACTAAGTACTCTTAGGTTTTCGGATGTCGCTACTAGCAATGTATAACAAACATGAATAAATCAATTTAATAACACAATGCAATGAACAAGATAGCAATATGTACTATTTCATGAAAATGTTACAATCATAGATAATATTTAGTCATAAGATAATATTCAAGGTTAGAATCTACATTTATCCACTTATATCTTTGCATTACATATAATCACTAAATCATGTTCACATATACATATTGCAATCATCTCCTTAAGGAGATTACAAAAATACATTAGTTCAACTGATCCAAGATACATATCATGATGCAATATACAATAGTCATCTACCACATGAAATATGAAACTACAAAGAAGATACACGCCCATCCAGAAAGATCATGAACAAATCTATGAAGACTCGATGGAAAAAATATATACCACCCAACCACATGGAACCCTAAGACTCACTCCATCTAAGCTAGGAGATAGACACAAGGCCCCACACCATACAAGAAAAAATAAGCAAGGCAATAAGTGCATGAACAAAAAAACCAAGGAATGATATAGGGGATACACAAGGGTATACAACAGGGATACCAAAGGCGAACTACAAGGTCAAATGGAAAGAATCCTAAGATGCATATATTAGAGTGTCATCACATAGCCCCCGAATATCTTGGGTTTTCTTGGAAGTATCTCCCTCCAAACCTCGTCCCCCAAGTGAGGAATCATATGGAACTAGCAACCATTTGTGAGGTCAAGGAGCCAATTTTCCAAACTTATGCCACACAAGAAGCTAGGCCTTCTCCAACTCATCCTTATTATATACGAGCACTCCAAACCATATAGGAGGTAACATAATTATCTTTTTTAGTATTTACCCCATCCCAATTTCTTTTTATTAAGTTATCATTGGATTATCTACCTGCAATGGGTAACCTTGGCATCCACTTATGGTCCCACACCCCATTGTGAGCCACTCCCCTAACCAAGATACTAGAACCACTCCTATGCTTCAAACTGAAAACCCAAAAGAAAACATCACAAATAAAAATAACCATAAGAGGTCCTCATAATTACATCTTTTCCAATAAAATATCTAAAGCAAAGTTTGGAGCATAAAAACATAAAATCGTCAACAAGGTCCATATATGTCATCATAGCAAAAAGGACACCAAAACTAAAATCATATACACATCATGTTGAAAATCTCATAGGAACCTCTTTAGGTTCCAAAACATAACAATAATCCAGATACCACATAACTCATGTATATGTCCTTTTTGGATCCATTCATTCAAATATCATAGTACATATATCATCAAATCAACATGAACAAAATTCTAACCATAAAATGCCCAAGAATAGAAACAAACCCTCCTATGACCTTAATTACACAATTAGGCCTCAAATCAACATATAACAATACAAATCCACATGCAAGAAACAAATTGACATATTAAAAAAAAGACCATGAAAACACATCAAATTAAATATATGCTAAGCTAGGAACCTCAAATACCCACACGCCTCTGGAAAACTCACAAGGACATCCACTTACTTAACACTTCAAAAGGGAATAAACTGACCCAAAACCCTCTTTTAATTTACTCGTAATACATAAATAAGAATCAACAATATAAAACATTAATTCTTTTCTCCTATAAAATCCACATGCCAAAATAATGCTTCATGCCACTTATAAATACTTTTCAAGCATATACATAACATAATATTCAACACTCATAAGTTACTTTAAGGATTTTAGTAAGAATCAATGTCTACAAGTCATAACATAAATTAACAAACAATAGGCTCTTTAAAAGAGTTATTAAACATATACATTTGAAGTATTAAGATAATAAGAGAGATTTGGGATGAACCATAAACAATAACTTAAATTTTGTCAAATAAATGAACCTACATACACTATGCCTTAAACTACGTTTTGAGTCATAAAATACCTAACCCACATATATTGGTAGGAAAAACACATCTTATAATTTTAATATATTCCAACTTAATAAAAATCTAATATTACTTTCTAAAAGAATAAAATTGATAGATACAATATAACTCTTAACTACACGAATTGAACATATATATTTAATTCCTATGCAAATATAACATAATTTCTAATCTAGAATATGATACAATTGAACACTAACCATACCTTATCAATATTTTACCCAAATCATACAAACTTGAATTACCAACAATGATTATGAACTATTAGCTAAATCTTTTTTTCTAAAACAATTTAAGTAAATGAACTATATTTTTATCTAATAACCAATTTTTCTAATATGATAAAATACGTAAATTTAATTTTAGCAACACATAACACCTCTAGAGTGATTCCTAAGCCATAAGGAAACATAAACCACTCTGAACACAATAGTCAAGAGTATGAACATCCTAGACCATACACTGCACCTAGGTCAAAACAAGTCAATCACAAAATAATAGATAATAACAAATGCAAAAAGTAAGAGCTGATAGAATAAAGTCACCTACTAGTTAATCAATGCCAACACACCAATTACTTGAAAGATATGAATGCAATAAAATGCATAAGTAAATCTCCAGACACATGAATTGACTTTTGAAATGTTTGGGTGTTGGAATTTGACTGGAATTAGCATTATCTAATTCTGGATAATGTCAATTCCATGTTTGTGTCCATCCAAAAAAATAGGAATTGGAATTTCAAAATTCTAATTTTTCCCCAAAATGGGCATATGCATCTTCCCACAAATAGGTGGAATTGGAATTTCGAATTCCAATTCCAATTTTTACAAAAGCAAATTTAATACCTTGTCAGATCCGTGACATGATAGGTGTGTAAATGTGTGTATGTGTGTATATACACACAAATATATGTGTGTATATATACACATATGTGCATGTATATATACACACATATATGTGTCTATATATAACACATGTATATGTACATGTGTATATATATACTCATATATGTGTGTATATATATACTCATATATGTGTGTATATACACACACACATATGTGTATATATATATATACACATATGTATATATATACATACATGTGTGTATACATACACATGTGTATATATACACATATATGTATATATACACACATGTATGTGTATATACACACATGTGTATATATACATATATGTATATATATACACACATGTATACACACATATATATACACATGTATGTGTATATACACATATGTATATATATACACACATGTATATATACATATATATATACACACATATATATATATACATATGTATATATATATATATGTATGTATATATATGTATATGTATACACACACACACACACACACATATATATATATACACATATTTATATATACATATACATATATATATATATGTATATATATATATCTATGTATATATATATATGTATATATATGTATATATACATATATATATATATATACATATATACATATATATACATATATATATACATATATACATACATACATATGTATATATACATATATACATACATATATACTGTACGCCTCTCTCTCCGGTTTCCCACAGCTTTCCAAGGGCGGGGGTTAGTAGCCAAGGTTCACAAGCGAATGCAAATCAAGTACGCAATAACTACTAAACGAATAACATATACGTGAGCAATAAAATGTACAAACAACAAAAAGGAAGACAAACGAATGCAAACCCTTCGATGCTTGAAGCTTCTATTGTTTCTCTCTACTCCTTCCGAAACGCTATTCTTGATGCTCAGTATTGG